>PNEQ01032283.1:0-26328 GCA_003012365.1 Medauroidea extradentata
GGCAACGGGTAAGAACGGCATAAGTGACTACGTTTAGACTCGTTGACGGCACCGTTTTTGCATTAACTCTACTCTTGCCATGGTGTGCCATCGTTAAAAGGGCACAAGTACCGAACATAGTCCAGCACAAAGGCTTGTCTTCAAACTTCACTTGATTTATTTTCTCATTATTTTCGTTTTGCTAAGGATAGCACTCCAGGCTGCCAGCCTCCGAAAAAATGTTGCGTGCGACACTAAATTTAGTTTCTTTTGACAAGAGTCTTGTAAACCTTTTGAGGTCTATTTTTCCACGCAATGCTACGGACCACAGAACAGGAATAAGTTAGCTACGGACGTCAAGACTACACGAGCGCGAGCAGGCAACCGTGCATTGTATTTTTTTTTTGTGACATGGATTGGTGGTATCAATCGTTCGTAGGTATGATTTTAATCGGAAGACATTTGTCTATTGATACCAACTTAAATTGAAGTTATTATTTGCCGTTTTTCGTGTGAAACGATATGGATGTCAGACTATGTATTCGCGAGAAGACACTCGGTTCTCGGTGTTTAATTTTTTCTCTTTTTTTCTCCAGGACACGAGTCTGTCATATTTTCCGTTCAGAGGTACCATTTTAATCGGAAGACGTCACTCTTGTGATATAAATTTATATTTTAATGACAACTTGTCGTACTTTCCCGCAAAACGCTACGAAAATCGAGATCCTACTGGATATACTTTGCAGAAAAAATGCCATTTTAAAATTTAGTAAAGGGGTTGGGGACAAAATTGGCCTCAATCGATTTTACGAAGGTAGCGATTATACGAATGTCATAAACGGAACCGTCAGTATTCGTAAAATCGAGGGTCTAGTGTATATATATATATATATATACATACATATATACATATATATACATATGTACATATACATGTAATATCAATGTGAAATGAACATCTAAAAGAAAAAAAATATTTGACATAGCTGCAAGAATTTTTATGAATAATCACACTGTTATGGGGTTGAAATTCTCAAGGGACTGAAAAAAAATCATCCTTAAATTGGAGTAGTTTTTAAACTGAGTGATAAATGTATGTTGGGACTTTAGATGGGACCAAAATATACAGTTGTTAAAGTGAAAGAATTCTTACACTGGAAGACTTTAAACTGAGAGATCATTGTAGGTCTTCAACACTCAAACCATGACACTGACATTTACAGACATCCAGGTACTGCCAATTGGCTTATTTTACTATAGCATTTTCTGCACACACTACAAAGTAACTTGAACTACCATATTAATTCCGTAAATTATATTTTATTTTCCACTGCTAAGTATACTGGCAATGTACTACAGATTTAGATTAAAGGCATCTATTTATTTACCTATATACCACCCGCACATTTTTTCTCAAAAACAAAATTGAAAATTCTGGCTGCAGGTTATGCAGAGAAATCAAGGTGTTTGGATAAATAGGGTCAGGAAAAGTTGGGTTTACTGTTTACCATTTAATAAAAAATTGAAGATTGTAAGCTGTAAAACCGCAATGCCAACATTACCGTGAGGTCAGTCAAGGCAAAGGCCATTGCCGTATGTCGATGGCTGCCGGCCTGCTGGGACACGCCAAGCTTGCGGCGTGCTGGGCCGTGCAAAGCAGTGGCAAGCCCGCACGCACCTAGATCCTTAGTCTCACTTGCATGGCCCAATGAACGAGCATCTGGGCACTCGCAGTGCAGCATGTGGCAGTACAGAGAACCAACTCTGAGATAGTGATTCATTACTCAGCCAGAAAGAGAGACAGTCCAGGGCTCTTTCTAAGTACTGACAACTACCAACAGAGTGCAGTAAAAGCTGGGGCATGATTTAATTCTTAAAACATCATACATACAGTAGAATCCCGTCATAGCGAACACGGAAATAGTGAAAACACAGTTATAGCGAAGTCTTTTTGAGGAACCGTCAAAAAATTTTAAAATTATTCTGTGAAAAATGTGAATTTTACGAGTAGAAACACGTATGGTGAGTCATGTGAAGCAGGTTTGCAGCGAGATTCGTGACCATGTGAAGCAGGCTTGCAGCGATGTAAGTGACCTTGTGAAGTGAGTAGGTATTTGTTAGTCAGATGCAACCCTCGTGCCGCCAGCCCTCCTCTCTCCGAACCAGCCTGCTGGCACTGTTATGTGAGTCATGCTTCTGCCTGGACACCTCGCTTCCCTACCCAAACTCAAGCGTGGTGCGTTGTTCTAAAAATACAATTGCGCTCTTTATTTCCCCCACCCCATTTTGCCCCAGGTGACCGTTGGCTAAGTTCCCCTAGTTAATTAATCATTGTACTTTCAACCGTGTTTAGTTTCACATACAGCTTGCGTTTCTGATTTTAATTCTTGATTACAATTTTGGATTACGAGTTTGAATTGCGACTTTGGATTACGATGTTAGATTTTGATACACGTACAGTCGAGCCCCGCAACTACGACATCGGCTACTACAACAACGCAAGTACGACAGTATTCTCAATGCCCGCCAAAAAATTTTTTTAAAAATAATTTTGAAGGAATAAAATGGAAAAAGTTAACGTCATGAGCAGGAAAGATTATTTAAAATCACTGTATGTTCATTAGAATTCAGCTATAATTAGGGAGTTCAATAATGTCTCTCCCTCCCTTAACCCGCTTATATATTAAAAACCACAGCCAGCCAGCAACACGTGACTGGAGTGGGATGAAGATAAAAAGAGGAAAGCTCCGATGCCAGACACACTGTTGTCAAAAGCTCCCAAAAAATTTCCGCTCAGCTCAGATGACACAGCTATTTGGAACAAGAACTGCGTATTCTGACTGAATAATGGCGAACACATGCTGTTTCTTCACTAAGAATAATTGCCGCTGGCTGTGCTATACCTGAGTCACACACACACCACGCATACAGAAGAAATGCCTCTGGGAGATATGACAGTGCTGTCTCTCTCCCTCACACACGCACCCACACAACTACTCGTGCTTATCTCTGCTTAGCTTGCTAGAGCTCATATTTTACTCCGTAGACTTTCATAAGCAGCAAGGACGACGAATGAGAGGACGCATTGGCGTTACAGTCTCCTGTCAATGCATTGGGTTCTGATTCACCTTCATGCTCACAGTCGGCCGTACGTGTTTTTATCTTTTAGTTTAATGACAATTTCAACATTTACTGAACACTAATTATAATTTAACACACTAAACATCCCATAAACTTGAGCGAGAAGCAATAAATCCTTGCGGGCTATCCGTTGCATTGTCAAAGTATCGTACCCACTGTCACGAATAGTGTGGGAACAAGAGTAAGTCACTTTTTTTGTCTTGGAATGCGTCTGTTTGTGAACAGCTGAAAGGGAAGAAAGAAAAATAAAAAGTAAAAAAAAATAACAGGTAGTGGGCCGTGTGTGAAAACGAGAATGTCTAGCTTTAGTATTGCTTTTCAATGAACTGTCTGTCTAGATTTAGTAGCGCTCACATAGGTCAGACATGTTTTCTGTCGGCACACTGCCAGAATAAAATCACAAACTTGTGACCTTACTGAAAGTCAGTGCATACATGCAACTTCTGGGTTACTACTAATTGGCTTCGAACTTAACTTCGTACCGCTGCTAAACACAGTTCACTACTAGTGCGCTAAAACCAAAAAAACTACCAATGTTGGCATCACTTATTTTTGCTGGCAAATAACAATAGCATTACCTGCCCAACGGACAAGTGAACAATTACATTCACCCGTCCAAGCTGATTTTTATATGTCTAGGGCATGCGCACAAATTATTCGACGTGTGCCACATTGTGAAAGGGCACACAGAATTATCATCTGACATGAATGCTAAAATAAATGAATAAATTGCTACACTCGTCGAACTGATTACATTGGTCTGCAGCGGCCAGCAGTGTAATCGTGTTGACTGCCGGCGCTTGCACTCTTACCGCGTGCAATCGTGGGTGGAACACTATTTAGGCGGTCCAGCAATTAATAGCCATACTTACATGACGCGATGGAGTTTTTGGCCCGTTTTGACTTAGCAAATAGTTGCACCCATACTTTTTGGGTATCACTGTAACCAGCACATAATTACCTGTTAAAATAAACCCATATTTCCTTAAAATAACGTACTACTTTGTAATTAAATAATATTAAATACCGTTTTAATGCAATTTTGGGGTTTAGGGGTGAGAATTGGCCAAATTCGGCTATAGCAAAGACACGGCTACAGCGAATTTTGAACCTAGAACCGTGACATTTCGCTATAACGAGACTCTACAGTATATTAAATTCAAGTAATATTTAATTATGTTTTTGAACAAAAGACAATTGAATTGTAACTGTACTGTGATAAAATTTTTTTTCTTCTTGGGAGCATGTTGAAAATGTGGGAAGTGAGACTTACATGGGGGCGGGTAGTACATGAGTAGATATGGTATTTTTCACTTATCTTGTAGCCTGCCTTTTTCCTGTGTAATGCCTTTCTGTTTCTATCCACAAACTTATAAATATCACCTCCATGAGGAGGACTTGGAACTCGTAATCACTAATTCACAGCATCTCCATACATACGTGACGAGTCTCAGACTAATTTTCAGCTTTCAAAAGCGTTATCTGGGGTGCCTAAATACAAATGAGACTCCTTTAAGGGTGCTCATCCGGCAAAGTTCATAAATTTATATTTGTTCGACATAGTGTTAGATTTATAGACGTTATTTTGAAAAAAATAAAATATTTACACACACATATATATGTAAAGGCTACGTGACATGCAAAATAAAATTATTGATAAAATATTCACCAACAAGGTAACATGTGACACCAAATAAATAGCATTGTAACAAATATTTCATATAGAATGACACAAAAATAAATCATTTATATCACCTGTCTACCACTTCTCCAATAAACATTTACCAGTATCACTAGTAAAATTAAAATAGTCAACAAGAAGTATAAAATGACAAATACTTGTAACCCAACAAACACCTTTAAGTTTGAGGAAGAGGATGAGAGTTATCTCCAGTTGCCCCAAACAATGAAAACTACACTGAAGACATTTTACCCCTATTCTGGCCAAAAATAGTAAAATAATACTTAGTACAAAAATACTGTGCCACAACTTTCATACGGTAATACATGAGATCAGTTCTTGACAAAGTCTGCTGTACTGGAGTTGATCACCTGATATCCTTCTCATTTTAAGTCCTTTAAGCTCACAGCCATGATCTTTGCACACCATCAGTTCAATTTGAATTCCCCCAGGATACTCTAGAGATAATCCACCCTCCACTGAATCACTATCGCCACTAGTGTCCGAGAAAGTAAACCCTTGAGGTGGTGCACGTGCATCTATCAGTCTTTTCACAAGGCCCAAAATGTCTGCTGCAGTTAATCTTGAGCAGAAATCAGACAAAGTCACTTTAAAAGAGCCACTAGAAGTTTTTTGCACAAGGTCAGTACTGAAAATGTTACCAGTTGAAACTGATTTAATGTTTGGAGTATTCATTAAAGAATTAGTAAAAACAATATTCCTTTCATTTTCAAAAGATACATCCATGCTATCTGTCCCATGATTGCTGTACATCTGTTGAAAACCTTCCATGCTGTTAGACGAATCATCACTAGCATAAAACTCACTTTTAGGCAAGTAAGTTGTAAATGTAGAGGAATCTGGTTGCGCAAACGAAAATGATTGCTTGGAATTACTGCAAACTAGGTTCTCTAAGCTTGAGACTTCTGTGTTACTTGTGTCAAACTCATTTCTACACTGCTGTTCATAATTTTGTGTAATATTAGCACTTGCTGATTTAAGGGAATGTACATTTACATTTGCAGGAGTTATCTGTTGTTTACCTATACCTCTTACAATTGACGGTTTAGATAAATCACATGGCCCTGATATTACAAATGATGGTAACATAGTTGGTGAATTAACTGATGGTAATTGATATGTTGGTTCTGTGCTTTTTCCAGAGTCTTTAAAAAGCTCTGGATTTAGCAAACTAAAATGGGGACTTCCTTGAAACTGTGACACCTGACTGAAAGTTGGTGGAATCATTCTGAGGAAGCTAGAGGAATTCTGGGCCATATCAACATCTGTAGCCAAGATGTGATCACTGCGGTCACAGAATGAGGAATCACTCAGATCACTGGAAGAAGGACTTGTAACTAATGTTACTTCCCCACCCATTTCATCAGTGACTGAAATTTGTGGGTGAAGGCTCAATTGTGGTGGTTTTCCATCTGGCCCATACTGCCTCAGACTGGTAACAATTTTGTAGGGAAGATCTGCATGATGCTCTTCCTGAATCATATCCAATGCTGGACTGTTTGATGGTGAATGTTGTAAGGGTGAAGTCACAGGAGATCTGTTAAGAAGGTGAACACTTGACTGGATTCGTAGATCCAGTGGCATGTTAATACTTGGCGTCCCATGAGCAATCGACCCTGTGTTGGTAGACAAGCTACTCAATCCTTGGGTGATTGACGTGATGCTACCACCACTTACACATGCAGTAGGAGAGTTGCACTTTGGAGGAGTAGGCATATATTGTTGGAAAATATTTATAGCTGGTTCTGGACTAATTTGCTGTTGTAGTTGTAAATGTTGCAAATGGTATGCTAATGTCATATTAGACACAGTGCTGCTTTCTGCAATACCAGGAATCTGCTGGTGATGAACTGGAGAATCTGTAAACAGAAACCAATACAAATGGAATAATTACATATAGTTAAAAAATTCTTAAGTTATAACACACTTATGTTCAAAGTATTATGAATTTTTAACCACTCAATAACCAAGCTCTGGGCAGGGTAAAAAGGACACAAAATTATTTTATTTTTACAGTTTTGAGTGTTTTTGTCCTACAGTAAGGAAACAGTCTAGCTTCATCTGTAGAAGTTAACTAAAAAAATTGCTGCAATATTTTTTTCCATTATCTGGAAAAGTACGCAAAATACGTGTCATAAATGTAATTGTTTAAAACTTTCCCATGACCTAAAAATTAGAGCAGGAACTGTCAAAAAATCACAAATAAATAGAGGAAAGCTGAAAAATCCTTCAAAATTACAAGGAATTACTAAGGAAATAGTCAAAATATCTGTTATGTAATTCCCGGCAATAAAAATACCTTTAATTGTTGCAGTTATTAACTGACAAGTTGCAAAATAAAAAATTGAAAAACAATAAAAATATGACGGTATCAAGTGAGTGCACTGTCTGCCACCTGCATCAGGTCTACCATATCACCCCCCCCCCCCCTTTAGCCTACATACACAGCTGTTTAGTAGAACTCTTAATTTAACTAAATGTTATAGTGCCAAAATATATATACTCTAAATGGATGCTTCATTAAATCTAACTGCAAATTTCTTAACATCCCAAAACAAAAAACTTCCCCAAAACCTGTATTCTCACATTAGAACACACATTCTTCGTATCAAGGTTATTAAAAAATGTCCAATCAGCATACAGCAGTAACATACTGCCGCTACTATTAATTGGTAAGCTGCAGTTGTGAAAGAAACAAAAAAAAACTTTGTAAACTTGGCTGGAACATACATGAAGAGTGCTCCTGGTGAGTTAGGCCGTGTGCACAACACAAACACATGAGAGAAGTGATAACTATTTCCATAAAAAAACTTGGCTAGTCCGGAAGCAGTCTCTCAAAGTCCAGCCAACATTGGCTAACCATCCCACTCAATCAGGAGCCAGCAAGCCAGTAACTGGATGACCAGCCCATTAAACCAGGAAGCAGCTACCTGACATCAGAATACATCAGAATATATAAGGACCTTCATCTCCTGCACCTGTCAGTTTTTCACAGACTACCTGACGATGGTAGCTGCAATGACTGCCGAAACATTGCAAGACAATTATTTGACGCGGCTTGCACCCATATGTCAAGATAATGCTGTTAATTAAAATATGCGACGACACCGACCACCCTGCGTAACAATTTCTGTATTAATCTCTGCAATGAACAATCTATTTTAAAAGGGGTCTGAAAAGAATCAAAACTAACTAATATACACAGATTTGCTACAAGACCTACAGTACTTTGTAAATTAAGTCTAATTCTTATTTACATGAAAACAAATAACTCTCTACCAAACAATAAATATTACCAGCTATGAAACAGCCAGTCACTTTAATCAGTGTATGTTTACACACATTTTTGTCACATCTCACATTCATGGATAATGTACATAAAAATCTGTTGTAAATTGCGTTCAATTAAAAAAAAATTAACATAAATGTGAAAAGAAAATAGTTATAATTAATTAGGATACTATTTTTTAAATTAATAACTACCCCGAACATATCTTACGTTTTGGTATTATTGTTTTGCTGTTGTGTATATGTAGCACACTGACATTGCGGCACTGCAAGATTATAGCTTTACTTTTTTATTGAAGATAGGTTAAGACTTTTGTTACAATTCACATGTATTTTAGCAATATTTTAGTTAGTTAAAAGTTTCTTCTAACGGTTTTGTTTTCAGAAACTGAAAGGAAAAACCACAGCAATTGGTTAAAGTAGTCCAGAGAAGTCTAGAAGTCAGTAGAGGTTTTAAGTAGTATTATGGCCAGTTGGCCTTGTGCGGAAGTATTGTGAGCTTTGCTCTTCTTTTTTGTTTTGGTGTTTTCCACTATAGGTTCATGTCATTTCTTGTGAATGTGCCGTATTTCAATTATGTTTTAGAGGGGTAAATTTTATTAAATCTTGAGTAGTTAGCACAGTCTTGAGGCCTGTGATGACATGTGTGATCACCTTCTAGAGAGTCTGGCATCCCCCATCTGAAGATTAAATAAACACCAAAGTAGATGGACGTGTTGCTGTGCTGTAGCAAAATTTTGTGAAGATGTAATATGAGTGGTGGCGATTTCACGCATATGGGCAGCACTGGGGCCCAGTATTCTGTAAACTCTATTTCGGACATTATCTGGCCTCTCCACAAATTAGTTTTCCACTCATATATGTAAGCTGTCAGGTACAAACTTGTCTTTTCTTAAAATATAACAACGCGGGTGAGGCTACACTTTGTGCAGTTTTTTCTTCCAAACTTAAAATCCTTGAAAACTCGTGCTGCATTTTGGTACTGACTTTTTCCAGTATACCAGGTTCATTGTGACAGGATTTGTATCACATATCTAACTGGTGTAAATGAAATTTGAATAAACCAGGAGAAAGTTTAAAATGCAAACTTTTATGTCTGGACAACCACCTCTAAGTCAAATAAATTCTGAACTGTGATAGCTCTTCAATTTAAGTGACAGGGCAGCATATTGACAATGATGGAGCAGAAGATTGGAGTAACCTACTGCAGTGGGTCAGGAGACCTCTGTCCATGTACATGTTGGTCTAGGAAGACTGACATGTTATATATGTATGTCAAGAATAAGTATATTGTAAACACAGCTAGTAACAGGAAGTAATACTTTTAAATGCCAATATCTTAATTTACAGAACTAAAGTTTAGTGGCATTATTTTTTTTTAAATTTTCTGTGACAGAACGACAAACAATAAGAAGAAATGCATGCAGAATAGTGAATACGGAACATTAACACAAAGTACATGCAACATAAAAAAAATACAAAACCTGGCACTGATGCAGGACTATGGCTGATTGGTGGAGAGGGCATTGGAGAGATATAAGGTGTATTGTGAGGTGATAGCATATTTACAGGTGTCCCTGATAACATATACTGAACATGTAGTGAACGCTGCAGCTGTAGTTCCGAGTCAGTTGTATTTCTGCTGTTCCTCTGTAACAATTAATGAAAACCAAAATATGGTTATCATACACAATACATTTAATACAAGCATTTAGGTTGTTAATTAATAATTTAATGGACAGTCACTGTAGCAGTATTATAATAAAACTTGGCTAAACATTTGGTTAGTACAAATTTACATTTAAAATTTTTCTTGTGCCTGTAGAACTATACTTCTAAACACACGATTTTCTTTTCTTTGACCATGTTAGCATAACAGTAAATATAAATTTGTACAACTGCGGTGATTGCACTATTATATCTGTATCATCTTTAGTAAAGTATTCACATAGTTTCCTAAACAAGCATGAACTCTCAGCCTACTTTACATTATAAAAGCATAGCCTTTTGTGGCTATTGTTGATTATGCACTTTGATTGCATTAGTATGCTAATACATACACACATATTTTATTGAAGTTAGTACTGCTACCCTAAGAGCACTCATTGAAGTACCTCAAATGTTTCTGAAAGACAGATCAGAGCCATTTGCATTATAAATTAATATCGTAACTAGCCTATTACACACAAAAAAAAAATACTATACTTTCTGTGCCAAATATAATGTTTACTCACTTGGTATGTTAGTTGACTGCCAATATTTACTTTCTGGTGTACATTTACAAATGTCAACAACTATGTTGCAAAAATTTTCAGAAAAAAAAAATAGATCACTGCTAAATGGAAATCTGCAAGTAACAGTGACAGTAAAAAATCTGAAATTGACGTACACTGTGAAACATTCAAAAGCTCAGGTTTTCAACTTCTCTTTTGAAAATTGTAAGTACTGATAAGACTTTTTTTTTTATATATCATTTAAAATGTGACCTGGACCTTTTTAACTGTACCTTTTCAAACTGATGTTTGATTGATAAATTTTTAGCACAATACATTGTGGACAAGTCAAAAAACACCATGTATAAATGACTGTCCAGACGGAAATAAAAAAGAATTTAAGCTGAACAAGTTGTTAATGTTAAAAAACAAGTATTTCTGACTTGTGTAGCAGGGGTGGATAAATTAACTGTGACATTAATCAGAAAAGTAACAAAAAATGCATTATGAAGTTTCATGTTATATTTATAACATAAAAAATTAAAGTCGACAAACCAACATCTTAGCGCACTTCAACTTTACAGCATGTAACAGAAAAGAAGATAGGACATCTTTTACGTTACCATTAATACAGTTATACACATAATGGAAATTGTGTGCTGCTTAACAATAAAAAAAACAACCCTACCAACCCAACCACATCACATAATGGTGAATATATTGTATGCAGTAAGCAAGTGATCATATCTATTTGTTGACTGGTGATTGTTTAAAAAAAATTTATTTGTGGCTTAGACATAAACCCTAAATCACACCAAATAATGTTCAAAATATTGTGGTTTTAATTAATGCTACCTTCGTATCTCTGTGAAAATAAGAATAAAAAATACTTGGATTTCAAAGGTGGATACTTTCTTACGTGTTAAACTCTGTTATAAGTTGCAATACACGAATGTCACAATTTTCCATGAGTATTCACCTACCCAAACATTTCAGGAGAGGTTTCACACAACCCTATACAACTAATAAATTGTATTATTAAAGAACACTACTGATTATCTTTGCAAAATTTGTTTCTTACCACTAAATTTTCAGGAAGATTAAATATCTCTTGCGATACTTACGTGTAAATAGTATTGTGTATAGTATTTATTCTTTATTAAAAAAGCTATTTCTACCTTTTGTTTCATATACATCTACGTCAGTATGAAATATAAATAACAAGGTATCTTTGTTACAGACTGCAATATAATTATTAAGGTTTTTGCATTTGTGACAATATTTTTTTTACAGATCCTGAGATATTATAATTAAATTAATAAATTTTTTGCACTACTGGCTTGAGCAAAAAATTTAATGGCAAGCAGTAAATGAAATATTAATTTCAAACCCATACTCAAAATTTGTAAATAAATTAAGTACATAACACAACTAAATAGCCTATTATATAAAATTAGTGATGGAATGGTTCCAACAATTTTCGGGTTCAGATTCTTGGTCCTCCGTTTTCGGTTCTGAAACCATTTTAACAAAGTTTTTTTTTCAGCCTTCAATTTGTGGAACAAAATGTGTTTTCAAAGGTTTGACATATTTTCAAAACTACATCTTACAAGATTCACGAAACATGGTAATTGCATACGTTGCATCACAAATATCCACTTCAAAATGATCCCAAACTTCAACATGGCAAATTTAATAACATAACACAATGCAGAGTAAAATTTTCGCGCATGGTATTAGACATACACAAAAAAGATCGTAACTATAGAAAATGTATACACAGCCATGGCGAAAATTATCAATGTCGCAGATTGCATTCTTAATAGTGGAACAACCACCACCATTATGGCCTTACATATATTTTGCATTACCATTCGTTTGCAAATACATTGAAATAAATTTTCAGTTCTGCTATTCTACAAACCCATTAATAAAACAATTGCATTACGATTACATTTCATATTTTGGATAAATTGTTCTCTAAGCCCTATTATTATCTAATGTAAAGGACAAAAATTATTAAATCAAAGATGGTGTCAAAAGCTTGGTTTATTTGGTGGTGAGTAACCTATCATCCTAAGAATTTGTTTTTTCCAAATGTGCCTGCAATTTCAATTTTTTCTTGCTGCTAAATTGTAGCCATGACATTTTTGTTTATTTACCTCAAATCTGATAATAATTGTAAAATATATCAATGTCTTCATTAGTTTTTGTGCAATTTTATAAAGTATATTACAGAAGATAAATACAGATGTATCAATGACAATTTCCCAAGGGTGAAAATTGGATGGTAAAAATAACTTTCAAATGATGTTTCAGTGGTTATGCATAGCCTTAAAGGACTGATTAAAATTACATTAAAGTAAGTAATAATTATTTCAGTTTCGTGCACGTGTAGATATAATTGTTCTATAAAAAAGAATGTAACGTTCATTACCTAGTCATTGTAAGAGAAATTGAGAACCAAAGAATAGGTTACGAATACCATCCTTTAAAGAACCGAGGTACTGAGAAAAAGATCATCCAATTACTTATAAAAATTATTCTCTAAATTTTGGACAGAACTCTGCAAAATGCAGTAATGATCTGGAAATTCTTGCATTATAAAATATGAAACAATAAATTGTTTTCTTAGGAAGCACAGATGAGAAAATAAACTATGATTCTTCGTGCTCATGTATTTGATAGAAAATTAGGAATGTTTCAGGACATTGTTTAAAGAAACATTTAAATAACTATTAAATTATTTATAATAACTATACATAGGTTAACACAATTAGAAAAAATGTCTCTCTTAAAAGTTACAGTATCTTTGGCAAAAATTAATTATTAAAAATGTTGTGAGCATGGCATTTCCGAGATAGCACAGTCTTGTGCCATTTATCTTTACATAGATTATAATGAAATTTTAAATGTCTATGTGACACACGGCGAACTTCAACTTCAGACAATTTAAACATCAATATGTAACATAATGATTCTAAACTCACTACAGTCAAGTTATCCTGCCATCTACAGCCTGTGAATAAAACAACTTGATACAAAAACCTAACTTTTGTTCATGCTTCTTATTTTTAATGAGGTATGTACATATTTGTATAAGAGCTATTATTCTACTAACCTGAAATATAAATCCTTTTTAAAATTCAACAAAAATAAATTTTTGCTTTATTTCCATCAACTCAAAGTAAAAAGTAAAAATATGTTCTGTTAACCAAATGATAAGTTCACACTGGTACCCATTCAAATAATCAGAGTTTTAAAAAAAAATTGTTACTGTTAAAACTTTACTGAAGACAATTGACGAATGGTGTACTTCATATGAAATGTTTGTCTTTCACAAAAATTTGCATTTGCAAACATGTATAGTTTTAACTGCTTTAAATAGAATTGTTTTTGTGGTAATTTAAATTTTGGATCTCTTTTGTACATAATTACCTAAGAAAAATAATGAAGTCCTAACAGAAGACGGCTAGCTTGCACCACGCAAAAGACTGACATAACAAGCTGAATGATTTTCAGTACATTAAGAAAAGTGTTTGAAGGGAAGAGCACCTTACACTTCGCGAAGGCGAGGCAATAGGTGAGCAAGCAACAGTAAGCCCTAGAGCTCGTGCACTTCAAGATCCTGATCTCGTTAGTTGTAGTCCAATAGCACAAAAATTTGGTCTGTAACAGTACAATATTAGGGTACTGCATGTGTCTAAAGCCAAACTATTGACCCACAGATGCTAGGCTGTACTTTTTGTCTGCTACACAAAGGCAACTGTGTACCGAAGCCCAAACCATTTATAGCTATTGTCACAATTTTTTTCCGCTGTAAAATTATTCAATTGTACTTCTATAAATAAAATTTTATCTTTCCTTGTAAAATAAAAAATTACTCCCAGAGAAGTTATTATGGAGGTACAGTTACAAACACAAACACTACACTTACAGACAAAGCTTGCAAGTGACTATTCTTGAAAATTAGCTTCATTTTCTTGCTCACTCAGCTGCTGCAGTCATAACAAAGAGGGCTAACCCTCAGGAGAACCCATATTCTGTTTTCTGGTCCAGCCATCCTGACTTGAATATTTCTTGGTTTTCCAGCCAAGGCATTTCTGTTCCTATTTTGTCTCCGAGATAAAGGTCATGTCTCCAAAGTTGTCGATAAGGTTACATCTTCTACCAACCTGTCTAGCCTGCTCATCCTTGTTTATAAACTATATACTTTCGGCCATGATGTTTAAAATATGAATGGGCAGTTTTCCAGACATGAATAAAATGTGTTAATTTTTAATGGTAAGGTAACTGGGCTTTACGTATCGTCGACAGCAAGGTCATCAGATACTGTGACACAACTTGGTACAATAACAGGAGCTGGGAGAGGAGTCGCCCATGGTCTTTGTTAAGTAACCAGTCCAGCATTCGCCTGGAGCGATTACAGGAAACAATGGAAAAACAAAATCAGGATGTCCGGAGCCAGGGATTGAATCCGGGTTCTTCCGAATGTGAGTCCAACGTGTTACCGTTGCGCCACCTCGATTGGTTTTAATTTTTAAATGTTAGATGAATCTTCCATAGTATTTTTTAGGATTACACTGACTTCAAAAAACAATTCTAATCTCATTCCATGCAACCTACGTTTGTTTTTCCTCCCTTTGTTTGGCTCATGCAGGTATTTCAATTTACAGAAAATTAAACCTCCTTCATCTTGAAAATACGGTCATCATTATTATTCGTTTGGTGTATCAATGGTGTTACAGTTCTTATGTAACAAATAAAAAATATTACTATTATTTTTGTAAATTACCACAGTGCTTCAGAAAAAAAGTTGTAATTTTATATAATTTTATTTGGAGGAAACTGACTAGAAAACATTCGCTAAAAATAAAAATTTATGTGTGTAATTGTTTCATAAATTGTGGCTAAACAGTGATACACTTTGAAATTTTACTGTCTAGTTGTGCAACAAATGTTGCCATATACAGGTGCACAATCCTCGGGACTAGCAGCATTTAGAATGTCAAAATTTTTTGGACTTTGGAATAAATTAATAATTTTAGATTATGCGACATACATTCATGGTTTTGGGCAATAAGCCATAACTAATATACCATACTAAACATTTTTATTAATGGTAATTAAATAAGTACAATTAATTCCCAAACCTCGCTTTTTCAACTAACCAAAAATAATGCAGAATAAGGGAAAATAATTAACACAGACAAACACAGACAAATGTCATACATAACCTCAATGTGCATGTTTGTTGGAAACCAACAGCCCAAATAAGTAATCAAAAACAATTTATTAAATTCATTTAAATATTAATTTCCTCAAATTACAAAATAAACTATCCAACTTGTAAAATAGTAGAGATCAGCTACAATGATCACACTCGCTAAAATTTCACCACGTGTCTAATGCTACCCCTACTTATTTCGCTAAACGGCATCATAATATTATAGAACATTTGATGCAAGGTCATAGCTGTGTAATACATTTTCAACCTACGAGTTCTGAATGTTTTCAATGCAGCAAACTTATGAAAGCAATAAACACGTGAGACTAAGAAGAACATTGGAAGGTGTCTCATTGTAGTCAACTTACGATGATTGTAGCAGATTTCAATTATCTTTTGCTTTCTTATGTTCGCTAAGTGTGAAAAAACAATTGATGCAAACAATCTTTGGCATATGTACTTATTGTTTTGAATGGACAAGTCACATACCCCAAACTTGCCTGTTGCTGTGGAAACAAAAATTTTGCCGTATGTGCTAAAAAAAAAACTGTCTGATTTTGGAGCTATTTGGATTTCAAAATTTTAGATCAAGCATAGTGCACCTGTAATATAAATTCCATTGTTCTTGATTGTGATTCTGAACAGTGAAGAACTAATCAGTGTGGTATAGAATTATTTTATGTTACGTAGATCTTAATACTTTAGTTTTGAAAGACTAATGTGAAGAATATACAAACAATAAAGGGCGTACAACTGTGGAAATCATGACCTACTATAATATTGTGTTCCAGTAGGCTTTTTCAGTTAACTAAGTGGTTGTGTGACCATGATTTAATGAATAAAATTAAGCAACGGTTGTTTACATTTTCTTTTGAATGCCAGAAAACATTTATAAATATGCAGTATACAATGTTGCTCTAACTAAACCATACCCCATAAATAATAACTAAATGCACAACACTCAATGGACCTGGGTTTGATTCCCAGCTACAGCCATGGATTTAACTTGAAACCTGTTGTGCTATTAATAAACATTGCCATTTTACAATTTTGTGTGTGTGTGCATATGGGAGAAATTAAAAATTATTTCAAATTGTAAGATTTCTTTTACTATGGTTCATAACTAAGCTCAGTAAAACTTTTGACAGTTAGCAATAAAATAAAAGAATCATTTGAAAATAATTAATTTATGTAATCTACAGAAACAGCTCAGGTTTTGGACGATAACATTTCTGTGGGTTTAAAATCATTGTTTTTGTGCCAAATTTATGAATTTTGCGACACGATACCCTTTCATGTGCACATAAATGCAAAACATTTTTAATGATTGAATGTTTGTGGGTACAGGCTAAAGTAAGCAGTCAAGAGCTAAAGGCAACAAAACATGGCGCTAACGTGCAAACTGACAGGCCACAGGCCTCCTTCAGTGAGGAGAGAGAGAGAGAGAGAGAGAGTGAGAGAGAGAGAGAGAGAAAGAGAAAGAGAGAGAAAGAGAAAGAGAGAGAAAGAGAGAGAGAGAGGGGGGGTGCTGGCCAAGTTAGCAACGTCTTGGTAATAGCATTTCTTGTCCTTTAGTACTTCCGTTATGGCAGCTAGCTCTGCATACAATACCATGATCTAAAGCGCATAATACACACAGGGTTGTGTACCAACAAAATTACTCCGAAATTTTCGACCACACTGCACAGATACCAAATATAAAAAGACACGGAGTTGTGAAAAAATTTATTATAAACATTACCTTAATTTAACTAATCTGTTAATTTTAGAAATTTTATAATGGCAGCATTTTGTCACTTAAAACTCTTTTGATTTGACACTGTCCCCAGATACTAACTGCAATGGAAGCTTAAAAATGACAAACTTGTGATTTAAATTACTACTTCAAAGTTCCCATTCATATACGAAGAACCTACTGTCTATTCACGTTCAAGTGAGAGCGCGTGAAGCACACACACATAATAGAAGGTAAGGTCTGTCAACAACAACACAGTGTTCATGTGATTGCAGCTTGTAATCAGTGGTGCCTGGAATGCTCGCCACTTGTAGTGGCAGACAGGTATTGAGTGTAGAATACCATGCACAAATTGGTAGTATTTAGGCGAATATGAATACATAAAGCTGTAGGAACCTATGAGTGTGAATGAGATAGGTATGAAGAACCCAGAGAAATCTCTTTGAACAGAGTTATTGTCTAGCACGATACACAATGCAGAAATCCGGGCATAAAACCATATTTCTCAGGTATATGACAATGTCATACCAATGTGCTATGAAAGAAATGTAAAACAACAGTCACTAATATTGACACAGATATTGTTAACATTTATGAACATAAACAATAACATGTAACATTGACTTTTCAATGTTTGGTGCATAACGATTCTCGATAATATCTACGTAACTGATCTATGTAATTAAGTAATAGACATTCACTAACATTATCAGAGCCCTCATTATTATCAAACTGTCTGTATTGTGCAACTGATAGTGTTATGGAAACCGTAAAATAATTTTTAATACATTCATTTTACATTAACAATATTTACACAATACTTTTAACAAAACTGTAACTTAAGATACATTGAAACTAACAATTGTATAGACATTATGCAAAGTTTAGATGTAACTGATATTATTCATGTTGCATTTATTGCAGATATAATTGCTATACTGAACATGCAGTGTATGTATCACAATCTACGATTTATAAGTGAATAAACAATACATAACAGCCCTTGTTGGGCATACAGGTGTTTACTTGTGTTCAACTGCAACAGTGAAACACATTTACAGCTGATGTTTCTGTCTGATTAAAACACTGTCAGAAAACAATACGAAAAATTGCTTGACCAGTTACCAATTTAACACTCGTTACACTGCAGCAGTGTGCGCTGGTTAGTAGCTTGTACACCACTTACCACACATACACACTCTCTTGTTTACACACTACAACTATCACATCTCGGCAAATGAGCTATACGTAAAATGTATCCATAAAATAAACTGTTGCTTAAGTTTCCATTGTGCAACTAACAATCAATACTCTTTCTGCCATAAATACCATTAATTGCTCCTCAAAGCACAATCGTAACCACAACTCAAAATATGTGACAAAGCATTGTTGTGCTAACTTCACAAAAACAAAACATAAACTTAAGGATAATTTGGTAAACTCTTTATTAACATTGTGCACGCTGACATACTCTAGTTATGACTGAATAAGTAACCAACAAACATTGTGCTCTCAAAATTAAACATACAAGAAATTTTATCCTTTATGCAAATAAAATCCTCCAACAATATGAACGCAAATAAAACTTGCTTTAACTCGACATAAATAATTTTTCCATTTAAAAACTGGTAGATAACTGTTGTGCTGCTGGCATTTATCCAAAGTAGTTATGCCCGAATTTCAAGTTCTAATTAGCAATTTAATAAGGAATGCTATGCATCAAAACTTAAGGTTAAGAATTTCAAATGCTTTCCAGTAGGTGATATCTTGAATTTCAACGTATCTGCAACCTTGATCATGGCTTAGAATAGTTTGAATACTCTTACCATTTTAATAATTACAAACAGTTGTATTGAATAACTATGTTGTTCTTCGTATGTTGTTAGTCTTGAGAGGTAAACATTTTGAAACTAGAAGTATCAGTAGTGTTACACTACATAAAATTCTAAAAATTTAAAACCAATTAAAGTGTATTCTTAAATCACAAAAATTAATGCAGTCAAATTAGTTAAAAAAAATATTGCTGAATTTGACAAAGGTGTACTAGTCGTGTTCAACGTTAGCTACTACGAAATAATCAATTACATTTATAACTTTCAAAGAAAAATTTTGTTCAAGTTCAAAAAACTTGTATTGCACTATGCAAGATTTAATACCAGTGTTTTTGGTTTATTTCTTATAATTTGTTAGTAACACATTCTGAACCAATACACTTAACCTTTACAACAGGTTTTATATGTGGTTTGCAATCAAGTCAGCACTTATGAAGTTCATCATGTCTAGAACAATAATTAAAAAATAATATTTACTGTGACCTTAAAAGAAATCTTTTGAGTAAGATAAAATCTATAGGTGACAAGAATCTATTCATTACTGAAAGGAAAAAGTAACTAAGGTTTCAAAAGCACTAATTTTATCCTGAACCACCTGACTGCTCGTTCTGCAATATTAAAATACTATTTTCACAACAAGCCACATGTGAGAACCACTCAAAGGATGTGAAAATTACTACTAATAATCTTATAACTGTAATAAGACTCTCTTACAAATTCACTAACATGAGGAAATGAATAACAAGTATAGGTTACATAATTTTGATCCAACCAAGTATAGCCAAGCATCTCCACCAGCACTGTTAAAAATATAATAGGTTGTTAATTAGTTTTCAGTAAAAACGTATACAATACAGACAATTATAAGTATATAATATGTATTAAGTAACACGAAGTTTAATTTCACTACATGATTTACATTTAACAAATACAGTTTGCGGGTTGGTATCATGGCAACCATTTACACTCAATTTGGAAGATGTAGGCTTTTTCCAATTTTACCTCATACAACAATAATGGCACATCCTGCAGCGCATCAAATCCAGATATGTGGTGGTCAATAGTATATTCATTGGTATACTTGTTGTCACTGTGGTGATCAATATGGTCAACCGCATGACGTAATTTTTTTATTGTTTAGAAATCCATTACATTTTTAGCTGATAAAAGAATTAAATATCACACAATTCCATGCCTTGAATTGTTCTGAAATTAGAAAGCTACCTACTGCTGGGAATTTGTAACTCTATCACAAATGGATTGAAAACGGTAGCCAACAATCTAAGAAGTGTAATTTGCATTAAGCGCATGATATCTCGTTGTTTGCAAATTAGTTGTTTTGCTACAACTCTATTTTGGCATATTCAACTATGACAGTTTGTAAACCATGACAAAAAAGCTTGTACAAAATCATTGGCTGAAATGTAACATGCAATTCTGTTCTAAGAAAAAGAGCTCACAGTACTACTCCATGTGACATTTCTGATTTGAACTGTTTGAAAACTGCAAACAATTATGTATACAACTGGATATAGAGGCATTAATATTTACGTTAAATTTTTGTTCAGAGGGTTCACTGCAATTTGAATTCAGTGAACTTATTGTAACATGCCAGTGCTCACACAGGCACGAGGCACGTGCCGCACCACTCCCCTTCCTACCCTGCTCATTACCTACAGTTCCAGCTGAGAGAGGCTAGACTTCAGGCCCACCCTCCCCCAACTGCCCTCTTCTGGTGCCGCGGACTGCTCCAATGGGATTGACGTCATTAGGCCGGACTGACGCCTTTAGGACGGACTGACGTCATGGCCGTCTGGATGAGTGGGTACCTGTCCATCACCTTTGACAGGCATTCAACTCGGGCATGACTGAATGTTACAGCAGCATCGGGAATGTTCAACTTACATCACCCAGCCCTGTCTGCGAGAGCTAGGAGAATATTCTCGACGTCATCGTAGGTACCTATAAATACAGGCTCACTGCGGGCTGCGACAGAGTCTCTGAGTGGCGATTAGCCAATGAGTGTGCGCAACTTAGGAATGAGATGGGACGAACAAATTAAGAAGAGGCTGCACAAGTGCGGACGATGGTGACTTTCCTGGAGTGGTGTAAGTGTGAGAGTGGGCGAACAGGTTTGACTGTGCGTAGCTGTGTATAGCAAGACATTCCTTTATAGAAACTTGAGCAATTGGAGGACTGAGCGAGAAATCATCAAATACTAGAATAGTAAATAAGACGGTTGGTTAGGTTATTTATATACGTTTATTTAAAGAGAATGGCTTCTAAGTGTTGTGGAATTAATGTAGAGTGTTGTGTAGCATGTTTATAATATATTAAGGAACTTAATTGAATTAATTTTGTTAAATTACCTGAGCCCTCCATCCCAAGCGAACCTGGCTGTGCCCAGGCCAGCAAAGTTGTTAGATTATTTTAATAATTCAAGCTAATTATTAAAAATGACACTCTAAAGTAAATTTGGTGCACTAATCTCCCACTGTTTGAAAATTACTACAATTAAAATTAATTGAGGGTTGGAGGGCATATGTGCAATATCAGCTATTTCATGGTCCATTGGATTGACTAGTATTCAACTGGTGGTCCTATCAACAGTGGTACTAAAATATTGCTCTAACAATACTTACAAAAGTGTGCCAGTAATAATACACATCTGCTTTTTCAGTGACAAAGGATGTTGCCGCCAAACACTCATACTTTGGCAAATAACAAATGGTGCTTAAACTGTGAACAAACTATGCATATATAATTTTAATTTTATGCACTAGGCTCATGTGGTTAAAAATATTAACTAGATTGTATATACAAGATATTACCTGTGTAACACATACAATTGAATTATTTTAGATCCAAAGCACTACATATAACTGTAATGTTGTGGCTGGACTTAAAACATGTAAAAATGGGTACAAAATGTGCTATAACTACTAAAATAACAGTTAGAGAAAAAAATGTTCAGAGTTAGGTAGGTTTAATAGTGGATCAAATCTGATATACACCAGCCAAACTACTCAAAACCTATGACTAAGATTGCTTACATTAGTCCTTAACATATGCCTTAATGTCACAAAATGTTGATTTGTTTGAGGTCCTGAGGCTAGCTTCAAATTACGTAACATTCAATACTCTTAATCTACTGGTTGACACACATTTTACAGAATTAATGTAACTATGATACTAAAACAATTTCTGATTACTACTAAATAACATTACTGCATTAGCATTTACTACTAAATTTTTTCTTTACCTAAAAATTGTATGGTTCAGGCAAATAATGTTATTAGAAAAACTTCATTATCAAAGTTTGGAACATTACATTTTTTCGGAAGAAAAATATGTAGTTTTGCAATTCGTTAAAAATATAATTTTTTCATATGTCCGGTGAGCCATGTTATTTGATCAGTTATTTCAACGATAACAGAAAACATTTTATCCCCACAACATATTTATAAACTGAAATGAATGATTTTAAAAAGTCTTATTGAGGGTACTGTGGACAATGTTAATTTATTAGTTTTAACAGCAAGAAAATGGAAATATTTATGATTATTTAGAAATGTTAATAAACAGTAACAATATAGTGAAAATAAATTGGTACATAAATTATGTTGCAATCGAATTGAAATTTAATGAATGAAACTGAACAAGAACTACGATGAAAAATACATAAATCCAAAATAAGGACACAATATTCCTTTAATACTTAATGTTATTGACAATAACACACAAATTTTGTAACAAAAAAAATGTTACAGATAACATAAAGAAACATCACCTGAAAATTCATTCGTCCACAAAATCCATTATCCCCAATCCAATACTTAGCAAGAATTTCACTACAGTTTCTTTCTTCTTTGAATTTTCCACTTTTTAAACAGCTAAAGCGAGCCAGTATGCTTGCAAAATTCGTAGTTATTTTTAAACAATGAGAATCAGATTCATAACACTTTTTTAATCACACCAAAACCTTTATACACTGCAAGTATCATAGTGTGTCCAAGTCATATGGTCATCAAACAATTTGTCAACAAAGAAATACAAGTTTGGTCTAAGGCTGCCTGACAGATTTATTTTAGGCTTTCTTGTGTACAATGGTGTGAAAACATACCTACATACTTTGGTATTTCTGATTTCATTGACATACCTCTATTAAAAACGAACTCAGGCAAATTTTGCATTCTCTTTAATGACAACTGGTACTTTAGACCAAAATTTTTAAAAATTATTTATTTAACATAACTGGTAAATGAACAACTAACCACATATGTGAATAAGAAAGCAAAGTGCTAGTTTCCTCAAAATGAGGAAAAAGAAATGTTCAGTACACCAAAGTGCTAAGATCCTTGGAATAACTGTTCATGGGCAATGTAGCATGTGAGACATTATTTTTTATGGTTTTGTCTAGGACAAATGATAACTTCATGAGTTTTATGAAACTTTGTTATAGAAGTTTGTATACCAACATTAGGCCTTAATTTTGTTCCTAATGGAAGAGCAGGAGGGTAACATGTGATGTAGCATAAAAATGGAAAAGTAAATAGCAAAGGATGCCCAACAAGATACATAATGTCTCACACAATGCAACTAGGGGTGTTTTTTTAACCAAATTATATATAAGAGGTCTGGATTAAATTAATAATACACAAGTTCAGATTGCAGATTCAAATCATATCAACAAAACAGTGATAATTTTACACAATACATATTATATGAAAATGAAAGCAAAAATGTTTCAGGGTCAATCCATTTCAAATAACCAAGGCAACGTTGTTTAACATTTTTAAATTTCGTGATTTATTTAAGGTGAGTTCCCTATAGGTAGACAGTCACAAAACAACATTTAGAAAAATTTTATGAGGCATAATTTTTTTTTGGCAGCCATTTTTAAACGGTGTTTGAGCAAATTTTTAAGAAAATCATGGTTTGCATAAAGTTGAATTACCAAGCTATTTCAAAAGCTATCAGAATAATTAAAAAACCAGTGTGTTCAGCATGAAATGAACTTCAGAAATACATTTTCTTAATTATTCTATCATGCAAGAGAGTCAGTCAAAATCTTTCTGTAAATTCTCATAAAAATTACATGAAACGTTACTTTTTAAGACCATGAATTCTTATGAAGGAAGATAGACTCACTAATAATATGTTATTTCTGTGTTGAGTACTACTTACATAACTGCCTGCAGCATAAGTTTCAGTCATGAGAATGCGGTAATTTTTTTCTAGAGCTTTTCAAAAATAGCTAAAAGCCCTTTAATGTTAATTTTCTCAGGTCAATATCTAAAAAGGGACTGAATAAAAACAAGTGAAAATTTTATAGAATGTTCTTCATACACATAGGAAGAGCTTACAAAAAAATTATGACTGAGACTCAACTACACTTAGATAAATACAGCTGTGAATTCCAGTAAAAATGCTGCCCTTCTACATGCTCATGCAGTACCATGTTAGCAACCAAGGGCTTGGAATTATTGTAATTGACATTGGTCAAATAATGTTTAAATCATTACAATCAATAAATGATCAAATATTTAAACCTTTAAATAACAATGGGCAGTGATAACAATACGTAACTTGTAATTCTTTAAGTTAACTTACCAATATATTTGTTGTTCTACACTTGCGTACAGTATACACACACGATAATGTTTCTCTATATATATTTAGATTTAAAACTTCACTTCTAGCTACTTGCCAGATACAATTTTCATTACAGAGCTAAACAAACACGATATTTCATTGCATAGTTTATTAGTTATGTTGTGTGTTCTTCCAGTCACTGTGGTGAGTTCCAATGGAGTAACTTTTCGTATTATTTTATTTGCAGGCACCCAAGCAGTTTAATTTTTGGAAAGTTGAAAGGCAGTTTTTGGTCCAGAAGGGTGAAAGAAATGCACCAAAACATCATTGTTATCTTCACTTTTGTCTTCAATTTTTCCAAGCCACCACTTCTCGTCATATATACAAACAACCAGTTGATTATTTGTAAAAGATGATAGGTTTGTAAAAATTATTGAAGTTTGATCATCATCAAAGTTTGAGCCTTTGGAAGTAACAAAACATCTTATTTGATTGTCACTTATGGGGACGTATCTGTGATAGCTTCTTGTTCCTTTCACTGGTAAACAACATTCAAATATTTCAGTCAGTTTTGCTTCCATTTGTTCAATTTCAGCTGAAGAAACATATATATATATTTAACTCCAGTAATATTCTTTTGACAGTATTTGAACATATCTTGTGGAGTCAGGATGTGTTCTGTGTAAGGTCTTTGAAGGGAAGCTCGTGTAACTTCTCGTTTTGTTGTTCCGCCTATCCCATCACACAAATTTTTTCCATGTGATGAGGCAAAGAAATTCCACTCTGCTAGTAAGCCAAAATCATTTTTGTGTTGGCAGACATTAATGAAGTTTTTCTTATTTTTGTACTGGCTGCTTGCACCATCAGTAAAGTAAATAACTGTTTCAACATTATGTATTATATTCTTAATTTCCCTAATGAGGTGATGTTGGAATGTGTACACAGTCCTGGTATTGTGATGAAGGTGGTCACTAATTACACAAACAGATTTGCAACATACCTTGTCTTCTTTTTTAAAGTAGATGACAAATGGATGCAGTGTCGCTTGCGTATTAGTCCAGTGAAAACTTTGAATTTCATCCTGTACCGTAAAAGTATAGTTTTCTGCAAAATCACCAATCACTAAACAGTGGGTTTCTTACAAGTTTTCTTTCGTTTCCTTGAAATACTGAGCTTGAGCTTTTGAGATAAAGTGATGGGATTTTAAAAGCACAAGCTTATCAACAAGAGAATGTAAAAATTCCTCACTGGGCATTACCTGTGTAATGAGCTCAGCTCTATCCGTTTGTACCCACTGTTTGAAAATTACTTCATCAGGCAAGATGTCAAGTTCATTTTTTAAGACATCAAGTAGGGTATCTGGTCCAGGACATTCTGCACAGGCACCAAGCATACATTTTTCATTGTCAGTATCACATACCATGAAAGCTATCAGGTCTTTATAATTTGCATTAAGCTTTGCTCCTTCTATCATTAGCTTTGTGTTTTGATGATGCTTGCAAACGCATACGCTATGAGTTCCTGATGAACCAGGAAGAACGCACCACTTTGGGCGTAGAGCGCAAAACATAGAGCGGCCAATTTTTTGATCTGGGTATTTCTGTTTATAGAGGCTG
>PNEQ01032303.1:0-18902 GCA_003012365.1 Medauroidea extradentata
TCATGTTTCGGACGTTCTGGCTGTCACGTCGGCCGCCCTCGAAGGGTTAAGACGCAGTTGGGACAGGTATCTATGACGTAGGTTAGGCGGGTTTCCCACTATGAGCCACCCGGGCTTTGAGTCATCGGCCAGCCCTCAAGGTGTTACGAAACAGCCGCCGACCACTGGCCTCCAGGAACATGGCACGCAACAGTATAATGTTGAAGCGCTGTAGTAATATATATTTTAGTAACTTCAATAAAAATATTGTTATGATTTATAAATGGAAAATTAAACACGCGGGGTGATACCACGCCTTAAGCAAGATCTAATACAACAACAAAAAAAAAAAACATTTTAGAGGGAATAATTTCATACATTTGGAAGCTAACGAAAAACCTTAAGCCTAAAAAGTTTTCGCTGTCAACTGTATAGGTTTAATTTTTTTTATCTCTTGCGGGTTTCCTAAAAAAAAAAATACTGCACATGTTTGAAAGGGGAGGAAGATACGCAATTCAAAGTAGAATATAAACTTCATGAATACGGTAACTACAACTTAAGGGGACTCTCTACATAGTCTGCGTTTGTGTGTGTGTGAGGCCGGAGCGGTAAGGGTACAGTTGACCGACGTGTGTAAGGCATTATCGCCTCTCCGTGAAAGCCAATCAGATGGCGTGCAGTGCTTTACTATTATCCCTTTTCCTATGGGACGTCAAGCAGTAACCACATTATTTTATTTGTGGGCAGCATATTTCAAAGTCTATCGCATGTTTCTATAGTTGTGTTGTTCCAATCCGGTTGCTATTTTTCCAAATACAGCTGTCTGGGAAAGTCACGTTTGACCATTTTGAGAGGCCCGAAAATGATGATTATAATAAACGTGCCTAATTTTTAAAACTACAGCGACATAGTTTGAATTGTGTGTCATTTTCGTAGTAAATACATAATGCGCATTAAATAGTTTCGTAAAAAAAAAAGAATGCCGTAACTCGCTGCAACGCTTTTGAAGCGCAGGTAGGCAGACTCCTTAATAATTATTACGTCCATGCGCTTACAGGCATCGTAATTAATAACTGAATATGTGAATCGTCCCACAGAAATAAGTTCAACATCCGACAGTACTGCATGAAGAGAATAACACTGTATGTCAAAACCGAAAATGATACAAGTCAGGCATACTGACTGCATAACAGGACAGGTCATACTTGGTACGATGGTTCGAATCCAGTCTCATTAATATTAAACTGGCACTCACTATCTTAATGGGCATTGATCCCTGTCAGATCGGTTTTACGGTTTTTCTTATAAATCAGGGAATAGACACATTGTTTTACTTTTTTCACGCTGACAAGGCATAGTTTAATGTTTCATTCACTTTTTGGAATCCATATGGCATTGTTTCTGTTAATGTTGCGGCCTCTGTAGTCGCTCCCGTAAATAAAGCAATTTTTCCCTTTTCAGCTGTTTCCCGTTGCAAAATAATGAATATATTATGGTACCAGCAATTTCAGAAAATCGATTAAGTTTGTATCTATGCCTTGTGACAAAAATTTTGATGCATCGACTGGAACAGAAGTTATCGAGAAGAAACATAAATCCAAGGTGGTAGGAATCAATGCCCCATAAATAAGATAAAGTAATGTGCTTGGCCCTAATCGGCCCTGGCGAAGAGCAGGTACTTGTAAATACAAACGACTTCGTTGCCATGTCGCCTTTGCAGTATGAAATAGGACAGTAGCTTACTTACTTACTTCATCACTTAAGTACGCTTTTTTTCAGTGCCTACGTGGTAATAATTCTTCCCGAGCAATGAGAAAACAGAAAAACCTTTCTTGTTAAGACTACTGGGATAAACAATGTGCTCGAAGGAAGAACAACTAATATTTCAGTGAAACTTTTTCCTGGGAGTATTACTGCTCTTGTCCTTTTCTTTTTCTGCAATACTCACATCCGTGACTCCTTCTTCTGCTTGTTTTTGCGCAACGCTCACTTACAGGACCGAAAATTATCCGCTAGTTCTCGAAGTTATTTGTGGCTGAGGAAACAACACGGCTTATAAAATTGTTTGTATCACTTTAATTTTGCTGACAATGTTCTCTGCAAGCTGACACAGTTCCAAGCGTTCCAATACAGCAGGGTTTGCGTCTAGGGGAGGGACGGGGGTAGGGTAATTTGCCCCTGCCTCACGTTTTGGGGACATAAATATTCGAATAAAAGTTATTTTTATTTATAATTTAAAATGAATGGACTTTTCTTAAGCGCACGTCTACTGACTGTGTGTTTGTGTGAGTGAGGCACGGCATCAAGGGCGATGTTGAATGGCTCATCTGGTACGGTATAACCTCTACCGTAAGGCAATGAAATGACGTGCAGTGGTACCGTAGATCACTAGCCTGACTGGCACTTTCAATGTTGCTCCCATCTTATAAATGACGGAAATTTTAAAGCTAAGTCCATTGCATGTTTCTTAGAGTAATTTCACACGAATCCCATGAGTAGATTTTCAGATAAACAGGTAGAAAAAAAAGCTGTTTTAAGCCATTTTGAAGGGCTCTGAAGTTATCTTTCTAATAGACGTTGTGTTTTTAAAAGGACCTTCCTGTCGTCGTTTAAAGTGTATTCCTACAGTAAATACATGATAAGCTCAAACTACAAATCTTAATAAACCAATTGCGGCAATAGCAAAAATTATTCCTAGATTACGAAAGATTTATTTTTTACCTCTTTTATGTACAATAATGTGAGAAATTTCGTACATTGACACAGTGGACACATATGGAATAGTTTAGTAAAAAAATGTAATTACGAAAACATTGCAACTTATTTTAAGCTCGCGGTAGACGGCGATGGGTTGTATGATATATGTTTACAAAAATAGTTTTCATACCGACTATGCGAGCAAACATGTTGTGCTTCTACTGAAATATTTATTATTATATAACTCATAAGCGGCCGAACTGAAAGAAATGTAAAGTACATGTCAAGACGTAGAACTATGACAACGCAGCCAACATGTCAGCAAAGAGAGAGCCAACAAGCACACATTATCACTACAATACATCCAACAAAGAGGGAGGGGGGCTCAGATTTATCCTGCCCTGGGCCTCACATTCTCATAAAGTCGTCCTACAATATGTACACAGTTATGCTACGAATCCTACATTAGAGGCTTTTATAACGTATAAGGCAAACTATCCGGGAAAATGGGGTCTCACCCCACAAGTTGCATTATTACATTTTCCCCTTCGAGAAGAAACGTGTTAAATTTGCAATTATAGCGTGAATTCTGTTTATCTTGTGATGCTGTACAAGCACAGCATTTGGACTTGTAACGTACATTTAGGCCACAATAAGTCAAACATTTGTGGCCTAAATATACGTTATAATCGCAACTTCAACACTTTTCTTCTCAGAATTTAGAAAAAGCTAAAAACAAAATAATTCAACACTCGGGGTGAGACCCCACATTTCACGTGCTAGGTAAGTCCGTAGTATGCATCAACGTAATTTTTATTACATGGGAAAAGTGGCAAAGGGTTATTCAGAAGGACTTCTGGTGGTTGTAGACTATCCAGCCATTCAACTATGCAAGACAATAGTTATGGTCTGGTAAAACGTTACCAGTAATTATTTTAACGTGATAAACTACTTTGCGAGCTTCGCGAAATTGCGAAGGGTCTGTACACAGAGTTTACTAGGTTACCAACAAAGAGCAGGCATGTGAAGTTTCGGCAATAATTGTAACATATCAAATATAACATCTTAATTTAAATATTTAACATATTTCTGGTACTGAAGTTTGAAGCCTTAGCATCACGTAGTAGGGTAAGTATGCTCTGAAGGTGGCACTCGAGTAACCAATCCCAATATCGATTTCTGACAGAACCCATTTTCTGCGCGCAAAAGACAAAAATAGTACTATAAGAATAAAAATGTGGAAAAATAATTACGACTAGGTGTTTTCGAGTATATTTTTGGGCATGAAGATACTTACTTGCTCATAGTTTTCAGCACTGGCAAAGTGTGGTGGTGTTCCAAGGGTGACAGTATCAGAACCGACTATACTCTGTGAGCACGTGGTGTTACCATGCCTGCCAGACACAACCAACGACAGTGACTTGCGGTGATCAGCGTCGTGTTAGTCGATAATTCGTTCCTCTCTTCTTGCACGCTTAGCAGCCTTGTTTAGCAACCTACACCACTCTAATAGGTCCATAGGCAACTCAGAGTTGTGTATAGTCATTGCTAAGTATCGCTTCCATTTGGAACTTTCTCACTTGTTTTCAGGGCATTGAAACAATTGGCCTGAAAGATGCTATATCAGTACGGTCAATCTGAGATGAACATAAAAAAGTCACTGGTGGTATACACGTAGCTTTGACAGGTACTGAGTCCCATCTAACGTCATTTAATATGCAAATACGTATCTTTGCTGTCGCAAGGACTCCGGTGTAGGCAGCGCCCTTAACAGTTAGTGAACCCGGCACGTGAACCGAGCTGTAGCGTGGTACGGAAAGTATTTTTTCTTGTTTAACTATTATAAATGTTCCCAAACACGTTTATCTATGAAAAAAAAAACACATTTCAAACTGTGTCCCTATGATTTTAAAAATGCCGCCCGCTAATTAAAAACATTATTTCCAAGTTCCTCAAAAGTGCTGAAAATGACTTTTTCACGCTGCTGTAGCTGAGAAAATATCAACCATAATCGGAAAACTAAATCATTGAAACCTGTATTGGACTTTACTACACACACTTCCCACAAATAAAATAATAGGGCCATTGCTTGAAGTCCCACTGAAAAACTGTTTCTATGAAAACACTGCACGCTAGTTTAGCCCATCGCGCCTAGATGAGATGAGGTGTTTGGCGGGCGTTCTATATCACCTTCTCCGTCTCCGTGCCTCAAATGTAAAAAAAAAAAAAAGCGTCCACTTTAAAGGGGATCAGTATCCATTTCGGCATATTCGAACTTTGCATTTAATTCTGCCTAAAACCTTTCTGCAGTGTTTTATACTTCGACAAGGTAGATGAAATAGTTTCTTACACTGTATACAGCTGGCATTGCTGGACTACAGTTACTATACTATACTTATGACCATCCATACAAAATAAATGTCTTTCTTCCTCGAGAAGGTCACTAGTCAAAAAAGGAACTGAAGGCGTGACAATTTGGTGACGCTTTAGAAGGTAAGATCTCATTGAATGGAACTTAAAGCGAAAGTTGAGGAATTCGAAGATGGCAGATACTGATACCACTTAATACTTTGAAGCTTGTATACACTTTTAGGGTTGGCGTGAGTTGCCGTTAGTCTACTACGAAGTTGCCAGAGAAGCTAGTCGACGTACTAAGGCTTACATCTAATGTTGGCCGTTGTAACATTTAGAACAAACTAAATTATCGCACAAGTTACAGCAAACATATGGTATTTTACATACAATTCAGGAACACTATAAAAACATGTTTTCTCACATTTACAGGGACCTGAAAAATTCGCGATTTCTTTAGGCTCCAAGCTAGAATTCCAGCAATTGTAAGTTCGTGTCACTTTCGTAATTGGTCCGTGACTTATTTGACACTTCCTGGAAGTCGCTTATCCAATAGCACAGAAGCAACTAAATGCAGGCCCATATCACTGCGTCATCGAGCAGCCAGAGAGCAGATCATGTCTGCTTGAATACATGTACACACACATACATACACACACACACACACATATATATATATATATATATATATATATATATATATATATATATATATATATATATATATATATATATATACACATATACACTTGAATGCTAACCTACAGGTCAGTGAACCCACGAATTTTTCCGGTCGTTACACATACATAATGGAATTACGATGTAGTATTTTTCTAAATCACAAAATAAAAACCTTCGACATCGTATCCGATTATTCTCTTACGTGCTAACACTGCCATGTTTATTGTGTAGCACAACCTGGCGATTGAACTGAAACACAATTAAACTGAAAGCAGCGTTTTTAAAGTGTAATCCTTAGGTAAGGTAAGCTAGATGCTAAATTTTAACAATCGATTTTCTGCAATAACTTCTGTTTTATTATTTTTTTTTGTGAATATCGCAATATTGAGTCATAGATAGAGGCACGATTATTTCGCGTATTGATTCTAGGTCAGGTTGAACGTCAATAACGTATACTTCACTGCACCTTCTGTGATTAGAAGAGAGCGATTTTAACACACATTTGACGACAGCAAGCCAGTTATAAATAAGGAAACAAGTCGTGTGGATATCACGTGCAACACGTTTGTACTGATAGAAGTCAATGAATATTCGTCTTCAACCGGTACATGTATAGAACTGAGAAGTCTAGGCTGTTGCCAGATGAATACGCGAAATACTCGTGCCTCTAGTCATAGAAGATATTTGCAATGAATTTTGGAATTCATGATAGTGTTATATGTGCATATTGGACCTGTAATCACTCTTGAAAGTTAATCTAAAGTTAATTCCCTTGGATTGACTCTGCATGACAAATTAATGAAAGATTCGATTATTATTTATGTCAAGCAGTTTATCAAGAATATTTAATGTGTCTTGTAAAAGATAAAATTTTGAAAATACAACTTGAATAAATGTTAGGGCTCGAAAACTGCAAAATAAAGAAAAATTTATCCAGCACGTGCCATTAAGGAGCCATCCCAGCATTCGCCTGGAGCGATTTCGGGAGACCATGTAATCCTTAGGGACACTGATTCATCGTAGGAAAAGTTGACTGACTGCTAGGCTTCAAAATAGCATGTCCATACGTGACGTTCTTCTGCCGTTATTGGCATGTCCCTATCTGACTGCGCCAATGATAACTCTGGTGCGCCGGCACTGAATATTTGTTATTCGTCTATGAACAGCTGCATAAGTATCCTCCAATCATACAAGCCGTCACACTATTTTGCAAAATACGGCGGCACGAAACATTCGTGCAGTTTTCCTCCACTATCTCTAGCTATCCTAAGCGCGTTGAGCTACAATAATCGCTTTTGTATCTATTAAATAGTATTTTCCCAAAATATAAAAAAAAAAAATACGTGACATTCAGCGATAATACTCAGAACATTGTTTTGTATACTTGTGATCTTCAACATGCAGAGATAGTGTTAGTATCTTTCACGATAGTGAAAATGACAGGGGTGACCACCCACTAAACTTTTGCACCGTATGGAGACCATTGCTTCTGCTCTGGACCTTGCAGCCAAATCACAGACTCACGCAAAGAGACACGGAAATTTCGCGAATTTAATTGGACAGACGTTAGATTTCTAACTACTGTACAAGAGGGGTATTCTCACGATTGGGCCACTGTGTATTCAACTCGTCTTTGATGATTGTGTACCAATAGCAAACCTTCACGAATACACACTCGCGGATTCCTGCGGTAACTTGTCAGACGTATAACTGGCCAGTCACTGGAGCAGCTGAAAATAAGGTTGCCCAAGTTTGTTTCAGTGCCGTAGGTGCATATTTGTAGTTGTGCTTCAATGGCAGTGATTGGGTGTTTTAACCCTCAAGTCACTGACGAGTGGTCTTGCAGTAAGGTTAATTCTACTACAAGTTAGAAAGATTAATATTATAAGTTTGGCACAGGGAAAATTTCTGCCACTTGAGCGCTGTTATCGCTAGTGCACCAAACTGACCAATCACAGAGCTTTCGTGAATTTTAAGTTACATTTAGTTGATAATTTAAAATGCGAAATCGGTTTCTTTTCAATTTAAAATTAAATGACTAATATAATTTCAAAGTTTATTTAAATTTAAATTTACGACGGTTTCGTATTTTTCTGGTCTCTTAGCGATTGAAGCGAAACTAGTGGCAGAAATGTTCCCTGTGCCAAGCTCTCCCATAAGAAAATGTATTTTCTTTCTAACCTGTAGTAGAATTAACCTTACTTGCAGTAACCTTATTGCTAGGAAGCTGAAATATTCACGTTTTCTTTTAGGTACAAGCTATAATTCCACCAACTGTACGTTCGTGTCACTTTCGCAATTGATCCTTGACTTATTTGACACCTCGTGTAAGTCGCTGAGGCAATAATAAAAATGTAACTAAGCACAGGCCCATATCACTGTGTCAGCGAGCAGCTAATAAACAGACACTGTGTACTTTAGTGCACAAATATTCTTGGAGGCTAGCCTACAGGGCAGTGATCCCGCGAATTTTTCCCGTCTGTACTTATTGATAGAGATGACGATTTATCGCGAGAAAACTTGACTGTTTGCTGGATTTAAATGTACTTAAAGCTCACCATAAGATCACTGGCTTTTGTATGCATGTGGAGCTGTTACCCTATTCGACTGAGCCATTGTAATACGCGGTATTGTAACATTTGATGCCTGTTATTGGACTGAAGACAACTACGCTGCGTCAGACGTATATAATCCAATCATGTATGCTGCAAGAAACTACTGCATTTCCAAGGGTATGTTGGCACAAAACATTTTCGCGATATACCATCATCACTACTTATTGATAGAGATAATGGAAAATCGCGAAAATTATTTGAGCCAGTATAGTCCCCAAGACACTGCGCTGTCTCTTATTGGCTGATGTGTTTAGACACACCATAACTTGTTTGAATACGAATCAGAGACGTTCTTCGTTAAAGCGGTGGTATTCTGGCTGGCCGAGTTAAATGGGGGAAACATATTCGTAGACAAACGAGAGTCAACAGCAAAATTAAAACGTCATTTATGTGCGCATTAAATTGGAGTCTACCAAACAGTCAACTTTTCCCGCGATAAACAATCATTAGAGATTATGGTGATGGTTAGGGCCAGGAATACTTCGCGAATTTAATTACCTGTAGGCTAGAATCCATTATACCATACTCAAGCCCCGACTATTTAGTCAACTAGCTGCTACTCAGTGGAACAACAGACAATGAACGAGTAGTCGGGGCTTGAGTATACATAGTATAATGAATTCTAGCCTGCAGATCACTGAATTCGCGAAGTTTTCCAGTCCCTAGTGGTGGTTTACCGTGGGAAAACTTGGCTGTTTGCTGGGTTTTAACGCACGTTCAGCTTATCAATAGCTCACTGGATTTTCCCGGTGCATAGAGCTGTTACCCTATTTGACTGAGCCAATAAAAATTCCGTTATTGTAATATGTGATGCCTGTTAATCGGTCTGCAGACAGTTACGGCATGTCAGACGTGTATCACCCAATCATACATGTTGCGGTAAGTTTTCAAGGGTATGTTGGCACAAAAATGTTTCGCGATATACCATCATCTCTACTTATTGAGAGGGGCATAGTCAAATGAGAGACGGTACTTCACACAGACACGCTGCCAATAGCCACCAGTGGCGGCTCGTGGGTTGTTGCCAGGTAGTGCTGCAGTTGCCAAGAGCTGTACAGGGTTGTGCACTGGTTGACTCTACACCCACTGACACGCTGATGTGCAGGTGCCCCTTACTACTGAGTGATTACAACACATCTAGTAGCCGGCAAATATTTCATGGTCGTTGGCCTACGGCGCGTTCATCAAGAGTGTACAGTTCCGACTATCTGCAGCCCCACCTGGCAACAACCCACGAGCCGCCACTGCCAATAGCCATGCAGCACAGCTTCAGGTGCGCACGTAAGGCACTGAAACAAACTGAGGAAACATTATTTTCGCGAACATTTCGTGGCTTGCCTACGGCGGACACTCAGAACGTTGTTTATCGGAAAAGCCTCGTACGTTAGCTGAACGTTGCTGTACGGATATCGCACTGTGCATGTTGCAGTTTGTAGTTCGTGCAGCAGTTCGTCGGCGTCGCCTGTGCTACGGATGCTAATGCTCAACAGCTTGAACACTTAGCCTAAGTTCAATTCTTCAAACATTGAACTAGACTGTGACCGAAAATTAACCATTTATGTCATTTCATTTGTACGTTATTCACTTTTTAAACAGTGCATACATTTCTTCTAACAACTCTGTAGTTGGAGATATCGCCGTTGTGAGGATCGGAAAGAGAGACGAAACTGCGTCAACGCTCTTTCACACTATCTAATTTTGCTTCAGTTTTCTTACAAATTTACTGAATTCAATCTCTTGAATACCATGTGACGGAATTGCTGACGTCATAACCGTGTACATTTTGTCTTTCGATTTATTGAAAGTCGTGAATTCAGTCAAAGATCGTCGTTTCAGACATGTTCGAAATTTTTTGAATCAAAACATTTAAGAACAGAGATATTTTTCTAACATTTTTAATTAGAATATCTTATTAATTGTATTCAGTAAGCGAAATAAACCATATTAAAATTAAATACGAGTATTATTTATTTTAAATTATATATACAAAAATAATAAGAAACCAAATACTTTTGTGTCGTGCAGGATTAGTAGATAAGTTTAAAATCGCTGCATTATTTATTTTGTACATCATTTGTTTATGAATTGTGTGATGACTTTTCAGGTGACATCTTCACTGTTTATTTCATCAAGTTTCTTGAATCGTCGTGCTATTCAATAAAGCGAACTCAGGAAACTGAATTCAATAAACATTAGATGGTGTGAAATGGTCTTCAGGGGTGCACAATGTGCAGCGACAGCGACAGTACGCGGCTGGACGCGCTAATCACCTACTCCCCAGAGAGCGGTGTAAACAGCTCGGCGGTTAGGCGGGCCGGGGGCGAAGGGTCAGGGGTCAAAGGGTCAGCGCAGACCGCAGGAACATGCTTGCCGAGTGCGCCCTTCATCCTCCCCACCTCCCTCCCAGCTCTCGGTCTAGGCCGCAGGGCGCGCGAAAAGCCCGCACACCGCCGCTACTTAATTGCGAGGGAAGACGCAGGCATAGGTGAGGGGCGGCAACACCTGAGCTAGATGAGCGAGAGTCTGTGTCCCGTTAACTTTCTCGCTCCTCGGACACACTCGGGAGCATTCGTCTACCCTCGGCGACTGATCGTAAATGCAGCGCACATATATTCATTTTTATTGTAGTTTCCTAACATAACAAAACTGTCATTCGGTCCAGCGCACAGCACTTTTTGACATTTGAAGCTAACGTAAACTAACTTACACTTACGAACATAGGAATTCATAGGGGGAGGGGGTGCTGCCACCCGTAATGATGGAAGGCGTCCTTCAGGCTTGCTGGTTGTATATGCCGTAATATAGCACTCATTGCGTCCATTTAAATTATTTTTTATGTTCGCTAAGATGCTTTGCAGCACTGTCCTGTTATATTACGTAATCTTCAACTACCTTTGCAGAAATATTCACAAGATAGCGTTTTACTAATAATAGTTGAATAAAGAAGGTAAACAAATAATAACACAAGAAGCTTAAGAGGGCATGGTACATAATTCAACGCTAAAAGCATTAATCTATAACTGTAGGTTTCTTGAAGCCAATTTGAGAAAATTGAACAATAGCAATCCTCGACAATATTTTTAGCCAACGTTTTAAACAAAATTGTTTCCAGTGTTACGAACTTCTGAGGCACAATCTCTAACGCCGGAACCTCGTACATTTAACTGCGGCGCAAGAGATCACGCGTAACGAATTAGTAATTCTGGATAAATATTTACTCATAAAGTTGGCAAATACTGTTATCTAGGATTATCATTGAGTATTTCATCCATATTGGCTTCGAAAAAAGCGTAGAAATAAATTGATGTTTTCAGCGTTTATTTATCTACTTTGCACTCTTAAATAATTTCAATTTGGTCAATGACACTGAGAGAATTTCAGCTAGTTTACGCTTTTCACTTTTTGGACACACCGATAATTTGAATTATACCAAGAGACTGCTCTCAAATGAAAGGTTATTACAATGTCTTTCGCACATGTGCAACTCAGTCGCCGATGATGAACGAATGGTCCCGAGCATTTCCGAGGAGCGAGAAAGTTAACACGACACAGGCACTCGTAACCTGTATGAACAAGCCGCGCCATATTTCCTTTCCTCTCTTCGGCCGCTAATATCCGGCGGGTCTGCCGGCGTCATCTATCGCCCGCGCCACTGCGGCCTCGCTAATGGCCGCCGATGCATCTTGCCCTCGCTGCTTCTCCCTCGACACACGTCGATTATACCTGCTCCCTCTAATTAAACCTCCGCCCTCCCTCCACTCCCACAATCCATGTTAGAATCCACTGTCCTATGTATACTCAAGACCCGTCTATTCGTTCTGTGTATATCCGTCTTCAGCAGAGGCCGCTCGCTGCCTTTGACGTGGCAGCCCTGCCGAAATTGGCCGTTTTAATAATGTTGAACTCTTCAACGACAATGACTTCCCCTGATTCGCCGGTATGTAGGACTGACAAAAGAATCAAAGAACTCCGCTGCCGTGAGAAAGCTACAAGCGCTATTAAACTGACCCTCGTTGGCAGGGTTGCCGTGTTGAAGGCTCCTGCCTTCTATTCAGAGACGGCTATGTTCAGTGTCTGCTGTTCCAGCGAGTAGCGCTAACGGACAAATGGTTGTGCAGTGAAATCTAACATGCTGATTGTCGAACTCACGAAATATTCCATTACCTACCACTAGAGCCACGATTTAATGGTGAAAAGGTTTTTGCAACATTTGGTTTCGATGCGTCATGTGCACGCCTACAGGTCTGCTACATCGCCCGTAATTGGATAACTTTACTCTCACTTGTCTTGGCAAATTACAGACGTAAGGAGTCACAACAATCTTATTCTGATTGGTGCAGTCAAATGAGAAACGTGTCTGAACAAAGACACGCTGCCAATAACCATGAAGCAGAACTGTTGATGTGCACAGGAGACACTGAAACAAAGTGGGGCAAAAATCTTTTCGCGACAAAATCGTGGCCCTACCTACCACACATTCGCTGGCATCACTGCGTCTCCCAGAATGTTGCGAGACGTCCTCGCGAGCACGTATACTAGAAGTACGGTTACTAACATATAGAAACCTCAATATTATTAGCAGAGACAAAATTAGAGTTATTATTAAAAATAAATGTTACCATGAAATTATGCGTCTATACTGCCGCATGCCATTACTAGGGCCACACACGCATATCTAGGCTCTGCTTCATGTTTATTGGTAGCGTGTCTTTGTGAAGTGACGTCTCTCATTTGATTGTGTCAATCGCAGGTTACTGCAGCACCATGCGTTTGTGATTTGCGAATAGAACCTCAAGACACGTGAGATTTAAAACATCCAATCACTGACTATGAAACAGAACTGCAGATGTGCTTGTAAGGCACTGAAACAAACCGGGACAAAATTATTTTCGCAAAATGTACGTGACCTTAGCCATTACTAAATAGCGTGTTATTTAGTATGTTGAAAAGTTAAATGTAATAACGGAAATTATATGAACACAGCATTTGCGAAACATCTCACTGCATAATGTATGATGCGTGTTCTTACGATGGTATTAGGAAGGGGTGAATTGTTGACTACTTCGGGCATCTTCGATGGAAATAGGTACTCGTTTAACAAGCGAGGTAGGACTTTTATTATTATGCTCCCTGATCTTAACCTAACTTCTTCATCGCACTGTCCCGTGCGAAGGAAAACTAGCAGCTGCTACGAGATTCGACAGGTCTGATAAGGAAACCTGAATGCTCGCGTATGTTTGATGTTTTCTTTGCTGTCGTTAATTGCCAACACTGCTTGCTCACTCCTCCACGAGCACAGGAAGTCGGTTGTCAAGCAGCTGCGCCACAGTAACTTGTATCTCGTTGCTGATCAGTTACCAGCCAAGCAACACCCGCACAGATTTTTACCATTTGGTTTTCAATAGTAAGCACCTACACTACGTAGATAAGTTATTTTTGTAGATGAAAGATTTAAAATATAGTATACCATCATTTTTTTTCTATAAGTGCTGTCTCTATTTTGGTAGAGCAGCAAGAAAAATGCAGCATTAACCTAATACAATTCAACACATATATGTGAAACTGTAGCAACACATCGTATCATAATTTCATAATTTAATTATAAATATTTATTTATGAAAAAAATTATATTTTGTGCCTCCCAAAAAAGGGTTACTATATAATATGGCATACCACTGAATCCATTAAAAACAATATACCAGAAAAAGTGTCATGCCTTGCAATTAACCATACAAAGTTTTAAATGTGCTATATAACTAAAATCAGACACATTTTACAAATGGTTTACGTAGTCCGTAGTGGAAATTGGAGCATTGTTGTGGTCAAAATTACTTGCAGTAATCACAAACATTATGTCCACCCCCGTACCCAGCACATTCCACATGTGACCACATTTCACAAAGCACATACACATAATCCAATCTTCTCCACGCACATCATCAGAGAATCTTCCACTGCAGAAAAGGCATTCTGTATCTCCATTTTCTTACATCGATGCATCAGAAATACTGAGACCGGATGAATCATCCCTAATGCTCATATCAGCATCTGTGTTATCTGATGATGAGTCATCACAAAGAGAAATAGTTTCTAGTGGAGAACATTGTCGTTTTCTATTTCTTACTAGGTGTATGCCTAAGATTAGTTCTAAGTCTACATTTTCCTCTAAAAAACTTTCCACAATTTTTTAAAGGAGTCTACTATCTGCATCTTGTAAGGTGAATACGTCAAGACAACTGCTGTGCCAGCCTTTCTTTCTCGAGTGGCCTTAATTTTCTTGAGTGTAGGAATTCGAGAAATAGCCCATGGGGCTACAGAGGCTATATACGAACAAGCTAAAGAGCTGGATGTACCAGCAGCCATTGATGAAGCAGATGAAGAGTTTGATGGACCACCAGCCATCGATGAAACAGCTCAAGAATTTCGTGGACCAGCAGACATAGATGAAATAATTGAAGAGTTTGGTGGACCAGTAGCCATTGGCGAAGCAGTTCAAGAGTTTGATGGACCAACAGCAATTGGTGAAGCTGGTGAAGAGTCTGGTGAAGAGTTTGACAGATCAGTGAGTCAAATTGTGGCAAACTATAAGAATAGCTAAAAGGTCTAGAGCTACACCTAGCCCTGTACAAGTGGACAAAGCCGATATTAGAGGTAGCCTTTTTAAATCCAATAGAAGAAATGTCTGGGTCACCTGGCGTTAAGGATTTTTCAGGAAATATGTGGGTACGGGTCCCGCAGCCAAGGAAAGGTTTTGAGAGAGTGGCGCAGCGGACGTTAAATGGTATCTACTGCGCAGCTACCCGCCACACATCTCCCCCCCCCCCCCAAGCCAGTAAGATGGGAAATGACGGCTGCAACTTGTGGGACGAATGAGGCGGAAGATAGACAATGAAAGCATTGTTTTTGGCATGTTGAGTACATCTAAATTTCTTGATGTCTGCAAAGGCCATAAAGGACAAGCAAAACAGGTGATTCGGCAGCAGGGTTCATGTTTTTCAAGGAATAACAAAACCACTTGACAAACAAATCGAACTGTATCCAGCCAGATGGATGACAAACACCAGCGGCCTCAGAGGAACTCCCCTCATGAGTTGCTACGTCCATATTCTTTCTAGGAAATATTAACATTAGTGGTTCATTATCTCCGCCTGCATCCATGCAAATTACCACAGTTACAAGCGAACCACACTCTGCTGGACTGATGGATGCTGCTTGCCGTATTCCTTTCAATGTGGTAACCTGTAGGATTTTCCTTTGGACAGTAGTCGGACCTGCTTCGTCTACGTTGTAGAACCTGTCAACGGAGTATTTGTGCTTATTCATTTCTGACTTCGAAAGGGTACAAATCTGTCACACATTTTCTCTGATAAATCCCACAGCTTTGTGAAACAAAGTATAGTCTATCTCATTAAAGAATTCCACATTTTGACAGTTCACTTCTGAGAAGTGTGTCTGTAAACAGGATTGTGGAGACCGTGCTTTTCCAGGAAGCCAGGTAGGTTTAAAGCTCCAAACAATGGAACAACCAGGTACATTTCTCAGAAGAGAAACGTCAAAATATGGAATTCTTTCATGAGACAGACTGTAGCAGTTGGTTTACTAAATGATAAAATTTGCTTGTGTCACTTTAATAACAGCCTTTACCATCCCGTGCTTGTTCTTCCTAATGCAAAAGGATTACTGATGTTGTAAGCTTCAGTAGTTTGGTAAATCATGTTTCGAATTTCTTTATTCGTTAGGCCAAAGAATTTATTCTCCATCTAGGAGAATGGCTGTGCTTTCCAACATGAGCATCGCTGGTGCGGCCGTTGTATTTCAAAATGCCACCGAGAAAGTGCAGCATCTGTTTTATGAGATATCGTAGTATTCCACATTAAAGCACTGTGCCATATTTTTACCTCGTTGGCTACGTTTACCTTTTGTGTATACCTTAAAACAGTATTTGAAATCTACACGCGCAACAGGAATTTTGAATAGTGTTATTTTTAAAAAGAATGCTTACCAGACGGCTGTAAAAGTAGACTTAGTACTTTCTTTAGGGTTTTTTTTTGCGTACGGCCTGATTTTTTGTGAAACTGAAAATTGTCCGGCTTTTTGCGAAAAGTATTACTTACGTGTATACTTTTATTCATGTTCCAATAATAAATTAAAACATTCATGTTTTATTTTAACTGGTAATATGAATGAATGTTTCTGTGCTCAGTTAGTTAAACTTTTAGGGTATTATTATGATAGTCACAACAACACTGACACTTTATGAACCGAGACCCGGAAATAGAGTGGTTTCAACGACCTGTCGGATAAACTTCACAGTCTTATGTACAGTCTGTCCTCAGCTACTTAATTGTTAATTGGCTGCTGCCTAAGTGAGTGAGTGGTCTGTTGCGCATCTGACAAGTTGGTGCGGGAGTCGTGAGTGTTTTCAAGCAGGTTTGCTACTGTTCAAAGTGCTCAAAAGACAAGTGGGAGTTTTCGCGAAAAGATTCAAGACTACTTTGTTCCGGTGCCGTGAGTGCACGCCTGCAGATCTACTGCATGATAATTTGCAGTGTGAATTTGTGCAGCGACGTATCTCACGTGACTGTGCCAATCAGAAGCAGGTTACCGCAACAACACGCGTCTGTGATTTGCGAGTAAAACCCCAAAACATTGAAAGTTAAAAACATTCAATAACTAACGATAAAGCAGAGTTTGCACGACACGTAAGGCACTGGAAAAAGCTGCAGAAGAACTTTTTTTTTTTTTCGCAAAATCTTGAATTTTGTACTCAACTATGAGTTTGTTCAACAGTGACCCAGTCGCGAGAATATCCCACATATATGAGTTCTAAATCTTCCAACTACAACGGGAGGTATTAAGTTCAATTCGCAGTTCTCGGTTTCCTAATTTCGCTTTTTGTTCAATTTCTTGAAACTGCTTTAGGTGAGTGCTGGGTTGATTTAACAAATGCCCAGGCCGATTCTTCTGCCAGTTCCTGTAATTAGTTGGTTATAACAAGTCATGAGGCTGGGTGAGACAAAATTTCAGATTGAGGCGTGGAATGTCCAGTAAGTCACGGATGTGAATTCTAGCTCTGTTTGAGAGCAAGGGTAAGCTGATGTTACCAGACAAAACTGGCGCGAAAAAGATTGTTAACAGCAGCTATTATAACCCAAGACACAACGAAGAGAAACTCGATGCACAGTGTTCAAAATAGCGAAGAAATATATATGAAAAATAAATAACATAAAGTGTGAAAAATGTGCTGCGGACTCCGCATTTAGTCAAGTTTTCAGTGTATAAAATACTAAGGTTTTTTTTATTCCCGCCATCTTAACACTCTGAATTACTTACAGGCGTTCATATAAAACCTAACTATCGACAAAGCATGGTTGCATGACTAAGCCACAGACTAAATAGTAATACAGACATGAAATGACGTGGCGGCTTATTTGATTCGGGCGAACTTCGCCGCTTATGGACTGCCCGAGGCTGTTTGGCTCCTGCAAGTTACGGCAGGTTTCCTATTGGCCTGGCTACCCGCCAGCAGGGCAGCCACCTTACGCTGATTGGTGGCAGGCATCTCCGCCATGTTGTTGGCCAGAGAAGCCATTTTGATGACGTGTGTGACTGAGCTCGCCGTTCTACTAGCTATTTAAATTCTGTATTCCTAAATATTCTGTGACTAAGCCAACCTACCTTACTCCAGTTCGATATTAGCACACGTTCGCGTCGGGGGACGTACGCAGAGGCGGGCAGTCAGTCCGACGTGGCGGTCAGGCATGTCTGAGAGCCGTCGACCGTAGACCACTGGCAAGCTGCGGGCACGTCCAACTTCCAGCCAACTATCGACTTGAGCGCGAGTTACCGCTGCCCCAACTCCAAGGCCTTCTGACCCCCTTGCATGTTTGAATTCCCTTCGACACCCTCTGCAGCCCTTGCTGCCGCAGCGTCGCCACTACGTCAACATGAACCTCCGCCTCGACATGCCCATGAGACCTAACTCCACCAACCCGCGCCGTGGGCCACACATCGATCTGTCGACGTGCGGGACTGTCAAAGACTCGACACTCCGTCTCTACAGTGCTCTTAGAAATACACGTCTGGACACTCGCCCTTATACCACTGACCTCACTTAAGGCGCCCGCCTACTGGCCGTGTTTTTGTGTGAGTCAAGACGCCCAAGGCGATGTGACCGGTTTATCTGGTGCGGTATCACATCTACCACAAGAAACTGTACCGGCGTGTAGTGGTATCGTAGATCACTCGCCTGGCTGACACTTTCAATACTCACTCCATATTTTTACTGGTGGAAAGTTATAAGTCCATTGTATGTTTCTAGAGTAGTATCACTCTAAACCCGTGAGTTGTATTTCAGGTATATCAGGTCAAAAAAGACTTTAAGGCTGTTGGACCCGAAAAATTTTATAGCTGATAATTATCCCTGCATATAGGTATCCTATAGACTAGCTTTTGTGCCGAAAAGATTAACTTCTAAAATTTCTAGTTTCAGCATTATAGGTTCTCAAAGTTACGATTTTCGACATTTCGTGCCATAGGTTTCTGGAGAACCAGAAGAGATATATTGGTAATTTTTGA
>PNEQ01032304.1:0-18918 GCA_003012365.1 Medauroidea extradentata
TTTTTTTTTTTTTTTTTTTTTTTTTTTTTTTTTTTTTTTTTTTTTTTTTTTTTTTTTTTTTTTTTTTTTTTTTTTTTTTTTTTTTTTTTTTTTTTTTTTTTTTTTTTTTTTTTTTTTTTTTTTTTTTTTTTTTTTTTTTTTTGCCATTTTGAGGAGCTCCGAAATGATTTTTCTCATCGACGCGATGCTTTGAAACGACTCTTCAGTCATCGTTAGGAGTGCATTTTATTTTCGTACGTATGTTGAATAGTTTCACTTAAAAAAAACGTATTTACAAACACGCTGCAACGCATTTTAAACGCGTGATAGGCGAGGCCCTTAAGTTCATACTCCCGTGTTTCCACATTTTTTTGGGATAGTAATTTTTTAAGTCTAAACGCGAGAAGGTATCACAAATAGTTTAGTAGCTTTGTTAAAAAATAGTTTTTATTGTCATGCTCTTTAGTATTTACTGGTTTTGCAGCAACTAATTTTTTTTTCGTGTCATCTTATTTTTTTCAAAGCAAGAAGTAATACGGTTTCGACTAAAAGTCTGTTAACCAGAATTCCGGTGATTACATAATTAGATAAAACCATACTGTTTACTGCCTTGAAAAAATCAGCCAACGTGGAGAAGACGATTTTAAACAAAACTACCGGGTAGATTTTGATATCTGCTCTCGTTTAGGCGTAAAAAATTAATATCATTAAAAAATGTATAAGCTAGAGAGCGTGGCCGTATGTTCGCTAATTTTTTTTCAAGACAGTAAATACGATGGGTTTTGCTAATTATAAGGTAATCAACGAAATTTTTGTTAGTTGACTTTTAAGTCGAAACCGTAATTATTTCTTGTCTTGAAAAATAAGGATGTCGTGCAGGGGCGTCATATGTGGCCACACGGCCCCCCCCCCCCTGGATTTAGAATTTTAAGTGTATAAATATATTTTTGTATTTTTAATTTTATATAATGCTAACTTAAGCACATAAAACTGACATTTCTTTATTAAAGTTTCTAATTTGTACATGCTTAATAAATAAAAAAGCTGCAACAAGGTCACTGTCGCCGGAAAACAACATTTCCCCCCACCCCCCTCCCCCTAGAAAAACGGAAATGACGCCTGTGATGTCGTGGAAAAAAACTGTTTTTAAGAAAACTGTCAAACCGATGTGCGATTTCTACTTTCGTTCGAGCTTTAAAAAAATGAATATCGCAAAAACGGTAGGAAGAGACCGGAGAACATGACCTTGAACGGCTCAGTTGGTACGGCGCAACTGTGAAATGGTATTTTCTGGCGTGGAGGCGGGGAGAGGCTGGAACACAAAGCGAGTGGGCGGAACGAATGTGTTGCGGCCAGAATGGACATGGAAGAGACGTTAGGGGATATCACTTGCCGTTATCTCTGATGGGCTCTCCACGCGGAACAAAGGCAAGAGGCTGCAGAAAAGACAAAACACTGCCGAAAAGAATACTTTTTTTTCTCTCCTCTTTGAGTTTCAGAGGGGAAGATCTACCGAAAATAACCACGATAGAATCGTTCCCGCAAGCTATTTCGTGCTTGAAAGTACCGGCTGTGTGCGATCGCAAGTATTTATTGTACATGATACATTATTCAGAGTTAAAAGCATCAGTTTACAATTTTAGGTTTCTCGAAGCCAATTTAAAAAACATTTAATAAATAAATAAAAATAGAAACCTTTTCGATAGTAGGTTTTACAAACTTTCTGAGGAAAAATGTTTCTAGAGAACCGTATTTCTGAAGAACAATAATCTCTGACGCCACCATCGTGTACATTTAATTGCGGCCAACGAGCTATACATATAGTATACATAGAGGGGCGAAAAAACAATCTCCTTGGCTCTGAGGTGAAGCCCAATTGAACGTGGTATTTTGACCCTAGATAAAATGGCGGACTCTTATATCCGGTCGAGAGACGAGAGCGATTATGCTAATTTAAACATTATTACAGTATAATATATTACAATAATTATTGAAATTTTTTCCTGCGTTTAGCGAGAATATAGTAGAGCTAACATATGATGGAATTTTCAACATAATGTTGGCCACACTGCTGTTCGCCATGTTTTCTTGGGTCAAAACAGACGTTCGATTGGGCTTCACTTTGGAAGCGTTTCCGCCCGTCTATGTTAATTATATAACTCGTTGATTGCGGCCGAACATATAACGCTTAACAATTGCATTCTGGGTAAATGTTTGCTCATCAAGTTGGCTAGTATCGATATCTATGGTAGTTATGGTTTTGTATTTTTTTCGGTATTGACTGTCAAATACGTGTAGTTTTAAAATGATGTTTTTAGCGTTTGTCCATCTACCACTCGCCAGCCTGAAATTGTATTACACAGACGCGGCCATGCGGTAAAGGCCACACTGCCATGCTCGTTATATGGCATCTCGCCACTACGCTTCAAGGATGAACTAGCGTGCGAGCTTCTCATCGAACCGTTTTTATTACGTGACTTCAAGCGGTGACCACATTATTTTATTGGTAAAAAAATATGTAGAAGAGTTAAAATCTATGTCTGAGTTTCGCATAAGTCCGGTTAGTACATTTTGAGGTACAGCTGTTAAAAAGTATGCCGGTGGGTTTCTGAAACTTTGTACCGTAAGACGGAGTGTTATAAACACTTGGGTGAATATAAACTCAATTTTAAAGCTAAAGTTTCGGTATTAGTTCTGATTTAAAAATTCTGTTTTCAGGTAGGCAAGTAAAATCAGTTTACAAACCATAGTTTTATAGTAATTATAATTTTTTAAAGCAAAAGGTGTCAACTAGGAATTTATTACTAATTTTGTTTCTATTCGCCCCAGTGTTTCTAATCACCCCATTTTACGGCACAAAAAATGTACCAGGTGTTTCGATATGCAGTGAACAAAATATGTGCGGACTGGACTTAGTTATTTTTACATAGTCCATTGCGATGCAGATGTTTATCGAAACTACAGAGATTGGGAAAACATTTATTCGCAGAGTATGCTTTAGTCGTCAAGCTACTGTACATACAAAAAACAGAATTCCATAAATGGAATTGGGTCAAATGCAATAACAGCCAACTAAAAAAATGGCTGTTCTTGTTTTATTTGTCCCAATCCCAATTACATTTATGTAATTTTATATTTTGTATATACAGTATCTTGTTGACTTAATCATACTCTACTTATTTATGTTCTCTTATTTTCAGTAGTTTTCTTATACAAATATCTGCATTGCAATGGCCTATGTCCAAAAAATTACATTTAGTCATGCACTCCCACTGCCAAATTCTTTAAAAGATCATAAAATCTGTGCTATTTCTTAACTTTACGCCAACATTCGCACAAAATATAAACATTGAAATTAATACATATTAAAATTTCAATTTAAAAAACAATCCACTGTAAAGTTGTTTTCTGTAGTGCCTGTTCCACGAAGAAGCAACCAAATACATACCAATGGTTAGGGTACATACCGCGTGTAATTTTTCGTTATCAAAATTAAAAAATAAATGTCTTCTAAAGAAAGCGAAATTTCCGTACATCTGCATAAATAGTGCAACAAAGTAAATAATTCATATTAATACTAACATACAATTTATGGTTGTAGGCTTGAAAACCTAATCGACAACTCACCAAAATATCACACAGTATAGACATAATTTCACGCTTACAATACTAACAAAGTGGATTCATAAAACAAGTTAACTATTCTATAGATAACCGCCAACTTATAGTAATACTTATTTTAAATTGTTTCTACATTTTTTATGTTAAAATGTGGTTATAATCACGTCGTGAAAATAAATGGATACATTAAACTAATCACCCAAGAAAAAAAATTAACATTTAAAATTTTCTGTACATAAAAAACGTGCATTAAAATATGCGTACAGACATTTCAGAACAAAGTAACTCTGTATGCGTATGTCAAGTTTAGTAGGATTGGCAACACTGCGAAGTGGGTGCATTTACTTAACAAAACAAATTAGAAAAGTGTTGCTCGCAAATAAGCCGTTGTAAAATGCTTCATTCCTGTATTTGACTTCTTAACTCTATGTAAATAGTTTCCTTTGTCCTAAACCGCAGATTTCAGCTCGTATTGGAGTAACTAACGAGCTAAGTCCAAGAAAGATGAGAACATTTTCAAACCTTTCCCTGCTGTGAGGAAATACCTGAAAATTTCGTTTTGATCTTTTGCTTCCTTTGTGGGCTGAAAACACACAAAGGAAATGAACCAATTTTAATGAACGTTTAATTAATTTCTTCTCGGGTTGTTAACTGCTCTGGCTACTTGCGTTTTTTCCCTCTGTTTCTGCAAAGCGTGGGCGAAGAAACTTTCCAGCGCAACCCAACCATCACAAAGAAGAAGAAGAAGAAGCAGAGAGAGAGATAGATAAAATTACAACTCTCGTCTGCTGCTTGAACTTCCAATACACTTCCCTCAGCCGCATTCTCTTTGCCCTCCTCCCAACCTGACCAGCCACCCTCACAGTCAAACAACACTCAACCCCTGCTCGCGAGAGATAGGATCAGTTTCTAATTTGACAAAAGACACTCCCTCCCCTAGGTTGGCGTGGAGACAATGTGTTCTCGTCGAAGGACAGGCCGTGTCATATCATTGGTCGACAGTCACCCAACCCCTTGCCACTCTACCTCTTGTAGGCACTTCACAGAGACACGGTCCATTGTTCCCGTCACGTATTGTTCGCCTCGTGTTAAGGTCGCTCCCTTGGTGCGCCGCGTTTGAGACTCAGGTACACCAAATCGTATTTATACACATAAAGATAAATGATATATTCATGCATATACAGTATGTAGCATAAGTCCGGTCTCATAAGGAAAACATTAATGGGTTAAATATGGAACGTGTATAGTGTATATAGTAGTGACGTAGTGTGTTGAAGTGCGACGATATATAGTAGTGACGTAGTGTGTTGAAGTGCGACGATATATAGTAGTGACGTAGTGTGTTGAAGTGCGACGCCGGCAATGTGTTCACATCCAAGTGCCATTACGACAGAAAATAATTCAATTTATGGCCACCATTAGCTTTGCACATGCGGAATGCGACTTGTCCTATGAGGCCGGACTTGTGGACCACACTGTAATATATATATAATGCACCGGGTAAAACGACCATACATTATGATATACCCTAAGGACGTTTAAGTGGAAAAAAAGTTCATAATTTTTATATTTGTACGACATTGTGTTCGTTTTATACACGTTATATTTGACTTCATTTTTCACTTGTAAAATTTTTTTAGCTCTCATAGGCTTCCCGTAGTGGAGTGTCAAAGTCAGAATTAGCGAGTTACGAGAACATGGTAATAACAAAAACTAAGTGACTTACTTGAATTTGATAATTTACGCTGAAATTAGATATTTTACGCCATATGCTAAACGATTTAAAACCACACAATGAAAACCCTTTGTACTTAAAAAAAATCTGATAATGATGACAATTTACTCCATTTATGGCAATTTTTAAAATATACAACAGAACTTTGTTGTGTATTTATTAATATGTTAGTGTATGACCCATAATATCTTATTTCAGTGTAAATTATTATATTGGAGTAAGCCACTAGGTTTTTGTTATTAAAATGATCACGTAACTTGCGAATTCTGATTTGGACATACCGCTATGGGTAAACTATGAGAGCTATAACAATGTTACAAGTGAAAAATTTAGTCACAAGTATAGTCAATAAAACGAACACTACCTATACCATGTAAATATAAAATTATGAATTTGTTCCCATGTGATCATGATAAACAGCTTTGCTGGCTTCACAAAACTGAGAACGCTATGTACACGTAGTCCCGTAGGTTACCGACAGAGAGCAAGCAAGCTTCTGCAATAAGTGACTAATGTAACAAATATAATAACATAATTATAAAGTGTCAAAATATTTCTGGTACCGACATTCGAAGCCCTAGTACCACGAAGTAAGGTAGGTTTATCATATACATAATAAATATATACACGAATATACATAACTTATATGTATTTATACGCTTTACTGTCCTGGATGCGAGACCATTTGAACATTCTTTCATATTGTAAATACTTTAGAATTAGTTGAGGTTAGATAATCTTTAGCCCGAAAGTACTCTCCAAAGTGCTCTAACATGTTGCGTATGTTATGACTGGACATTGATAACTTAAGACGGCTTATATGGTTACAGACGAATAACAAACTATTAGTATAGGCGTGCCATATTTCTCTTTGGTCTGGTTAAATGTGGAAACACCAATAACTGAATAAGAACATCGGCCACGTAGATGTTACTTTGGAACACAGCAAATAGCTGACATTTGTCACGATAAATCACTCTCCCTAATTGTGGACTATTTCTTATTCGAATTTTCTAATTGTTTTACAAATTTTCATGTTGCAAGTTTTAACGATATGTTATACTTAAATTATATTATATTTACTGGCTAACTACGCACAAGTCATAATGGCCATGGTAGGTATACAATGTATGATTTTAAAGTTACAGGCATTGTTTAAAAAATTGTAAAGTGACATTATGCTTTGATATTACAGTGGGACGTTTAAAAAAAATTGTGTTCGGCAAACCGGTTTTACAGGCGGGCGGCGTGTATTTTGAACTTGAGTGTGGTGTTGTCGCGGCATGTTACTGGTGTGGTATCACTGTACGTATGACAAGTGTGGAGAGGCAGATAAGCTACCCAGTGTGCGACAGATCAGAGTCGCTAACATAGCAGACTGAAGAGAATATCGACAGCAACTGCACGAAGCGTGAAAGTCGATGTTTTGTCCGGCGACAAGCGCATGGATGTCGGATAAACACGTCACGCGATCATAACTCACACAGACACGCCGACATTGTTCAGAACATATCGTCTCCCCGGCCAATGTTTCACGCTCGACGATTGAACTCTGATTTAATTTAGTCGGTGTTTGTTTACAACGCCGCCGTCAAGAGAGAAACACGACCGGGCTTTGCCAGCTAGGATTCGAAATCAGAACTCTCCATGTAGCATACCGAAGAGCAACCGAAATTCAACTGTTAAAAACACCAAATCCTAATAAAAGTGCTAAAGAACTCTTCCAACCAATTGAGAAAATGAATGTAAGGCGTAAATCACCGCTGAAGATATTACGTTAGTTAAATATGTAAGTTTTTCGAAGGCAATACATAAAACTCCAAGTGAGCACATATTCTACCTTTTGTGCCTAGACATTTCCTCTAGCGCGAACATAGGAATGCCTAGGCGTTTTCTTTTCCGGTTGTAAATTTCTAGTAGTCTAACCTAATATAGGGTAGACGTACTTCGTGATACTGAAACTTTCGACTTTAGTAACAGAAATATGCAAAATATTTTAACTGTAGTCTTGTATCATGTACATTACATTGATCACTTATTTTTGAACCTACACATGCGAAAGCCCTACTCTGTGTTGGTAACCTAGTGAGGTTGGTGTACAAATCCTTGCCAGTTGTGTGAAGCCTGCAACGGGGTTTTTTACGATGTTATAGGGGATTCGGGATATAGTGAGCACTCGAAAACCCCTGATTTTTATTCTTTTTCCGCCATTTTATATATTTCCGCTGCATGTAAACATTAAAATTGCCACGTGCTTTTATTTACATAGGCTCGTACAGTGTTTACATTTACATTACACTGCTGCGATAAATGTTATCTTCAACATCTACTCATTAAATGAACGGGCGCTCTATATATGCTATACTCAATAGTAATATTAGTTATAAATACCTGCGAATTAACGTTTTATGACACTGTTTTCTCTTCATCGACTCTAATCGGTTACGACACACACTGTTGCCGTTACTTACCTCGTAAATGCATGTGTAGTATATTAATTTGTAATTCAAAACCGCCACTATAAACACACACGTCACACACAATTCAAGAATTCAAGTTCCGTTCAGCATGCGCCATGAACGACGACGACGCAATTTACAAAAAAATAAAAAAAATAAATGTATTTGTTTAGTGTGTGGAACAGAAAAAAGGAAATGTTATTTCAATTTCCACATGCTCAGGCTGGCGATCGTATAACATAACAGAATAGCAATGATATTCAAAAGTATTAGAAGTAACTGTTTATGAATGTGTTCATCAGAAACCCTTATTTATTACACAACGGACAAACACACTCCTGACTCAACTCGTTTCAAGCGAGCGAAGCGAAGGCGCAGCGGCGAAAACCTAACTTTGATGCCACCTGTCGGAGGGAGGAATTTTGAACTACGACTGTGGCGCGAGCGTTAGACGCAATGTGTCAACGGCTGTTTTGAATTCAGCGGGCGGTTGCATCACTTTGTGATGGCGCTAATCAAGTAAAATTACATAGTAGGTATGTCAATAAGAGCATAAACAAATATTTTGAAGCATATGGTATACAGAAAGTTCGATTACATCTTATGATTTTTCACTAATACTGTATTCAAATAAGAAAATACACAGAACGACATTCAATGAATCGTTACCAACCATACAAACAATTATGTAACTATTGTTAATGTTGACTAATATGCAGTAACGGCTAGTGATTCTTTTAAAGGTTAAATCTTTAGTGCTCATTTTACTCCAAATGACCTATAAAGTATATTACTGTTTACAGTATGTTTATCCTATACCGGTCGCTCATTTATACAAGCGTATTTGCGAAATTTTAATTTGAGATTATAACATATAGGGACAGAACAATGCAGGGAATCTTCGATATGAAAATTATGTTGTTTAAAGTGAGAAACTGTGAGAGGTTTTGGTCAGAGCTTAACATCGAGGTCTTCAGCGTTGGTGAGGAGTGACATGAGGTGTGGATGGAGCGGCGTCAGAATGAAGGGACGCGGTAAACTGGAGATCCCCGAGAAAACCCGCCGACCAGCGGCATCATCCAGCACGATTCCCACACGCGAAAATCTGGGGACCGATCCCGCCGAGAAACGAACCCAGATCGCCTTGGTGGGAGGCGAATGGTCTGACCACTCGGACACCGCGGCCCTTTACATGTAGTTAAAAAAAAAAATATTTTCAAAATAACTGTAAAACTACTTGGCGAGTCCGTAAGTCGCATAGTTCCAGTTGTACAACACAGATACTGCACACCAGCTCAACTCCGAGCGAGGCGGCGCGACGCTTAGGCCTACATATTGTACTTGCATCGAGAGGACCCGGAATTGATCACCGGCTCCGGCCATCCTGATTTCTGTCTTCCGTGGTTTCGCGAAATCGCTCCAGGCGAATGCTGAGATAGTTCCTTAACAAAGGCCATGGCCGACTCCTCTCCCAGCTGCTGTCGTTGTACCAAGTTGTGTCGCAGTCTATAATGACCTCGCTGTGGACAAGGCGTACAACCCACTTACATTACCAGTTTATCTTCAGGTGTTGAGAATATTGTATGGTTTCAACAGAAGCTTGGTAAAAATACCTAAACATTACTAAAATGATCTAAATAATGTTTACCATTAATACTTTTATTTCAATTTAATATTTCGAGCACTATTCATAACATTAATTTATCACACAATTATATTTCAGCTGAAGTATTGATTGAGATCACCGCAATGTCATAAAGATAATTGTCTGTGACAATGCGGTTACAGTTAGCTTTTCTGATAATCAATCTTATTAAAATGTAAATATCGGACAATACAGGTTCAACTTTGACTACAATTAAATTGTAGTTTTTATCAGTTTATTTAAGGCCATACTCGTCTGTTTCTTCTGTACTAGCGATAATTATTATTTAAACTTAAACGAGAGCAGATATCACACATTTAGTTAGCAGTTTTCTTTAAAATGGTTTTCGCATGTTGGATACTTTCTTTAAAACAGTAAACGCTCTGGTTTTAGCTAATTATGTAATTGACGACAATTGTTTCAATTGACTTATTAGTCGAAACCGTATTATTTCTTGCTTAAAAAAAAACAACACAGCTATCAGGACAAAAAACATTTTGCGTAAAACTGCCAAACCTATTCGTGAGATCTGCTCTCGTTTAAACTAAAAAAAAAAAGTATTATTCCGAGAACAGTAAAAACAGTGTATCATGACCTTAAAATACTTTTCCTCTAAAGTAAGGCATTTTTATTAATCAACTAGCAGTCCCCCGCGGCTTTGCTCGCGAGTATTATTCATAACAGATAGTATTTACTGTAATTGAAAAACCTCTTTGTACACAAGATAGGTACTTCAGTCATCAAGTGTTAAAATGTCCGAGCGGCTAGTTGAGCTAACTCTGCAGCAGAATATAGCAGTTCACGCTAAATGTAGTCTTAACTTTGTCCCTGTCACTAACAGCGACTTCGCCTGGCCCTTATTATACACTGCAAAGTTGACGTTGTGGGTAGTTATAGGCTCTTAAATGTAAGAGGTTAATCGAACGAAAAACGTCTGATTTGCCCTGTGCACAACCATTGGTAACGGTGTCCAAAGTTACATATCTTCAAAATATTCACTTAAAGTTTGTTGCCATTATAAAGTTTTGGTAGGAATAGGTTTCGCGGAAACGTATTTGGTGCCCTAACCTTGAGATTAGTGATATGATATATGTGAGCTGATGTTGTCGGAACCTGAGTGGAAAGTGAATTGCAAAATCCAGTTTACCACTTTTAAACGACTGCATGTAAATTGCACTAATTCGATCTGCCTGGCAGTTTTTGTGCGTCGGAATTGAACGTCCGCACGCAGCTTTTTAACGGAATTCGAGCCCAGAACCTCCCGGAATGTAGAAATGAGCTACAAACAACTGCGTCACGTAACGTCGAAATAATAAATAAAATACAAATTTCATTTAAAAAATAAAATATTAATGTCTTAGGTTCATAGAGGTTGTACAACACCACGTCTCGATAGGTTACTGTAGAGTGAAACTTCTGTATAATATAATTCTCGCTGGTCGTACTTGCTTTTCGGATCGTCTGACTTGAAAGTTTACAAACTTAGTTTTATTTTTAATAATCAGGTTATCTTATAAACAAAAAACTTATACATTTAACTTTTTAAATACTTACGTACGCATCACTCTGACGCTAACAACACCGACTGGTTAGATAGATATCATGGGTTGATGGAAAACAAGTTTTGTGCTGCTTCACCCTTTTGGGTGTCGAATTTCCAAATATATTAACTTCACTTCTCAGACATTTGTATAAGTATCAAATCGAAATGTAAATCACGGCGGTAGCCCGTTCAGTCGAACCAAAATCGATTATTCATTAAAAACGACACATGACCCTTGCGCAGTACTGAGAGTTAGAATTTGGGAAAAATCTTAAAACCGTTCTGCGATCATTTCTGTAATCATTATGCTGAAGCAAAATTTAACTGTATATCTCGACGAGTTCGATAGATATCAAGGATTTATCTAAAACCCAGTACAGGTCTTTTTACCCCCTAAGAGAGTGAATTTCTAAAAACTCTTTAATCACGTTTTATAATACTTTATTGGTGTCTCGTAGACGTTGAAAACACGACAGTAGCCCGCTGGGATCAAGATACATCAACGATAAAGGCCATGATCATTCATTTATTCCAAACAATTGCAAATAACTTGTACACGTTTTAACCAAATGCTTTAAAAAAAAGTTTGAGACTGTATACAGTCATAAGATACACAATTTCGCCAGAGCGTTTTTTTTTTTTTTAATAATGTGCCATTTACTTGCAAAAAATTATTTTGCCTAATTTTTTTAAAAACAAAATATGTGCTACTTCAGGGGCAAACATCTAAAAATCTGTTTGGTGTATTACAACAGAAAAATTAATATACAAACAATGATCACTTCGATAACTCGATTTATTCTATATGTATAGAGGAACAATCGAAAACACATTTCACGTATTTTCACCCCCTTAATTATCAAATTTAAAAACGTGTTTGAACCGTACGTTAGTCATTTGTATATGTAACCAATTGATGTAAAAATCTCGACGGTACCCAGTGGTGTTCCAGTGATATAGACGTTTCATTTAAACACATTTTGCCCCTTTTTACAGCTTGGGATTCAAATTCAAAACATCCTAAAACTGATTTTTTGGATATTTACGTAAGCAACATTTCGAAGTGAAAACCAACTCTCTATCCAGAAGGATTCGATAGATATCGATAACTAATCGGAAACACATTTAAGGTCTTTTCACCCCCTTAAATGTTGAATTTCGAAGAATCCTAAAATAAGCTGATATGTTTTTTTTATGTTTGTCCCATTAAGTAAAAATCACGATGATAGGCCTACCGGTTCGGCCTCTATCGACGTTTGTTCGGAAATACATGTCACCCCTTCTCTACTCCTTAGAGGTCAAATTTAGAACAATCCTTTCTTATTGTTCGCCTACGAACTGAGGAGAAACCACAGGAAAAATATCACGATTCTAGGTCTAGCGGTTTGGGCTGCAGTTTGATATGTCAGTCAACCAATGTTCACTTTTATACACAGAGAAGATGGCACAGAAAGAAACATACTAACATTATAGGAAATAATTTTTGTCCCTTGAGCAACCTTAACCAACTATCACTATGGGGTCGCCGTGTCTGCACATGTTAAAAAGAAAAACAAAGTAATAAAAACCTTCGCTCGTAATTCATAGCGTGTTATCAGAAGCGTCACTCCTCTGCTCGGTTGATGATTGATGGCCTGGCGAGTATTATGCTCGCTACGAGGACCTAGCTACAGCAGCCAGTGTATGGTACAAGAGGTAGGCGAACTATATATCGGGCCATAGAGGATATTTCCCACGAGCAAGTGTACAGACACACGCTATACTCTACACACTCAACGCTTCCCAGTATCCTCCACATTCACAAGACCTGCGACCCGTCAGTGCAGTGAAGAAAGTTTGGTCAGCGCTCTTAAGGGTGTTCAAGTGCGATGAAGTCATAATTTTACATTTACATGAAATAGTGTTAGTTTTGTAGACGATACTTGTGAGTGCAGTTTCCTCGTACGTAACAGTTTTATCTCTCATAGTTTTCTCACAACGGAGCGTCAAAGTCAACATTTGCTTCTTACGCTGCCATGCAAATAGCGAAAACTAATTTATCTATTTCAATCAAATAATTTACTGTGAACTAACATCCCATGAGCTCTGTAATAAAACATTTTTAACCCACAACTTAATGTTTTGAAGTTTTTAAAAATATCGCAAAATACAGAAAAAAATTGCAAATTCAACATTTTTTTTAAATATAAAAATAGTACATGGGATATGTTTTAAAAGCTTTTATTACGTAGCCCATGGTATGTTATTTCACGGTGAATTATTTCACTTACGTAAGTCAATTGGTTTTCACTATTTGCATGGCAGTAGAATATGCAAATTTTGACTTTGACACACCGTTATGAGAAAACTATGAGAGCTAAAATTATTTTGTGAGAGGAAACTGTACTCACAAGCATCGTCTCTAAAACTAACAATATTTCATAGAAATATAAAATTATGACATCGCACTTGAACACCCTTAAGGCACCTCCCTAAAAGGGCTGTGTTTGTGTGTGTGAGGCAGGAGCTGTAAGAGCGCTGTTGACCGACGTGTGTAAGGCATTATCGCCTCTATGCGCAAGCCACTTAGATGGCGTGCAGCGCTTTACTATTATGGTTTTCCTTAAAAGACTTAAAGCGGTGACCACATAATTTTATTTGTGGCTAGCATAGTTCAAAGTCTAACGCTTGTTTTTTTTCGAATCCGTATGTTATTTATACAGATACGGCAGTCTGAAAAACCAATTTTTGGCCATTTTTGAGGGACCAGAAAATGATGTTGTAAATAAACGTACTGATTTTTGATACCATAGTGACATAGTTTGAAGTGTGTTTTTTTTTTCTCGTAGATATACTAATAGAATGCGCGTTTAGTAGTTTCGGCAAAAAAAAAAAAAAAAAGAATAATCGCAACTTGCTGCAACGCATTTGATGCGTAGGTAATGAGGCCCCTTAACAGTTAGTGGCCATGGCGCAATAGACGGGACTTGTTATGCATAGGACAGTGGAATCTAACATAACGGTAATTGAATTTGCGATATTTACCGTCCCTTACTTACTACGCAACACGGGATGTTATGGAAAGAGCAATCGAAGACTAGTGAAAGATGGCTCAATATATTTTTTCGTTGTATTATATTGCAACCTGCGACAAATATACCGCCAACAGTTTGCCTTATTTATTTCTGTATCTCAACCAGGAGTATCTTTTAAGGGGCAGCAGGGGAGGGCAAAGTGCCCCCCCCCCCCCCAAATGGATTTAGAAGGAAAAGTGTAAACATTTTTTTGCGTATTTTGTTATTTAAATAATCCTAACATGAGCACATAAAACTGAAGTATAATTATTAATGTTTCTAATTTATACATGCTTAATTAATAAAAAAAATATGCACCAAGGTCATTGTCCTCAAAAATATACTGTCCCCCCCCCCCCCAATAAATACCATCAATGACACCCCTGATCTCAACACATGCAATCTTTACTGACAACTCTCTAAAAATATTTACTGAATAAATTTTAAGCTTTTGGGGAATGGGGCAAATTATCAATGATCCATTTATAAGTATTACGTTCCATATTTAAAAATCTAACTATTCCGGTACCTGTAGCATCTCTGAGATCGCCGTGCCGTGACCACTTCTGAATAAAGTCTAGTAAAATATATAATTAAAATGTTTTATTTCAATGTCAAAAACTGTGAGACCAAACACTGTTATCACTGCCAAGTTTATGTTAGCAAGAAACGGAAATATACCAACTGCTGAAATATCAAATGACCATGACTTCAGAAGTGATCTGGTAATCATGAAAAATACTATAATCTAAGCTTAATTACGGTTGATATTCCATTATTTTTCAGACGTTGTAAAGTTATTCCTTCTGAAGTGAATTATCCACATAGCGAATATACGAATATATGTACTAATCTTCAAAAAATTTCACACCTGTTTCTTCCATTTTAAATAAAATTAGGTTTCATTTATAACTCAATAATTTAATAAGTATTTGTACTTCGTGTATTATTTTCGGAACATTGCTAAGCAAACCTAGTCAAAACTGGGTCACTAGTGCGCCTAACATGGAGAGTTTATTTACGTGCTTGCTCGAAATATCGATTAGTCGAGTCCTGCCATCGACTAACAAAACAAGTGGCCCGAATGTTCGATAAACTAGTCGGAGGGTTGATGTTGACGATCGTGTTAACACGTCGTCGACGGCGAAGAGTGCTTCTCGCGTGTTAAACAAGAAGTGTAAAGAGACGGGAGGCAAGGTGCCGCGATTATCGATTTATATCGATTTATTTGAACAGCGAGCCTCGACAATCATCATTATCTCAGCCTGGAGGATGTGTTTGATAGGCCGCGGAAGAAATTCTGAGAAGGAAAACGTTATTTACTTGTCATTGTCGAGAAGAAAGTCGACGAGTGAATGTAGCCTCCCCCACATGCACGAGAAACGTGACTGTTCCTGTCAATTTTCTCGCCAATATGTAGGCGGAAAACAATTCTGTGCATGTGAATGTCTTCCTGCTTGTGTGTACAACATGTTTGTGTGGAAATTCATCAAAATATGATATAATCATTCCTTAACTACAGTGTTTATTTATTCTGAAGGTTACTCCAAAAATAACTTTAAATTCTTACTTTTCATGCCAATCACTGCCGTCTTAAATATTTTCAAAATTGTGTAACACTAACGTGTAACTTCAGAAATACTTTAAGGGCGTCGCCTAACACTCGCTTAAAATACGTTGTAGTGTGTTCGTAAATACGTGTTTTTACCAAATTATCTTACGTGTGCCCACTGTGCAACGTACGAAAAAAAAAAAAAAACAATTCGGACAGAGACGAAATGTCATTGACAAGACACCGTGCTCATTAAATACCCTGTGTTTCTAAGACCTCCAACATGGCTATAAACGGTCTTTTCAAACTGGCGTACTTCAAAATGTTCTAACCGGATGTTTATGAAACTCAGACAGAAACGTGCTCTGAACGTCGCTACAGACTTTCCACCAGTAAAGTTATTCAGTCACCGCTTGAAATGCCATAGTAAAATAAGGATCGGCTAGAATCTTGCACGATAGTACAGCGCTGTATTATATGCGTCTGTGATGCCTATATTGCAGTTATTAATGTTTACTAAAAATTGTATTTATTAAGTTAATTCCTCAACGTTAGTTCACTATCCTGTTATTTATTTTATGAAAAGTAATTAGTGATAATTATTGTAATTTGTTTATTATTGTATAATCGATCGTGGTCTTACTTGTAAGACATTATATTTTTTCAAAAGAATGAGTAGTTAAGTTGTTTTATAATTTATATATCTATGCTATAAGCGGTATTGTCTTTGGAGCAAGGATGAGGAGAGTTCTCTCTGGGAGACCATGCGGAGTGGATGTAATGGCTGGAAGACTACGAGACATACGAAGAACGACAACGACTTCACATTTAAATAAACTATTGCAATAATTCTCACTAATTATAGTCCATAAAGAAAATATCAGGATAGTGAACTAACGTTAAAGCGTTGAAGAATTAACTTAAATGCAATTTCAGTAAACATTAATAACTGCAATACAGGCATCACAGACGCATATAATACAGCGCTTGGCTCGATGTGGCGATGCGGCATTTGATAAACGCTTCAAAGCCGCCCATATAGCTCCGTCACTTCTGAGCTACTGACACGCAGTTAGGCGGCGTCAAGAGGCTGCCTCACATCGTTTGTTAACAATAATCATTTTCATTTAGTAAATGAAGGATATCGCGAATAACCGGCAATGTTTCCTTATTTAAACATTAAATTTTACTATTAGGTGCATATTATAGGATGAAATCAGTACTGGGAGTTATTAAGTGTTTATTACTTAGCGAGAGAGAATTCTTATTTTTAAATTTAAGTTAGCTTAATTATTTCATAGTTACACTTTACTTTTTCGAACACAATGTATGTTATGAATGGTAAAGTGATTATCTACGTCCGTATTGAAATACGTTCAATTAAATCTCACAAAATTTTTTAATTAGGCAGGAGTTATGAAAAAAAAAGTCATCAAAATGAGTGACATGGGCTCTTAAGTAGTGGAGTTGACAGCAAAACTTCAACGCAATTGAGTAGTTGGCTGGAACAAAGGCTTCTGTAAACTAAAGACTTTTCTTCCATCAAACACTCTATCTTATTCTATTATGTCCATTGAAGACACGCACAAATTTTTGTACCATTATATCAATTCTTCACCAATTTATGAATTTTTGTCTTGGCCTATGCTAGTACCACTGTGCTATTAATAACTGCGTTTTTTATCTTTGACTGTGTTTATAGCAAATATTAATTATTCGTGTAATATAAGTACTGCTGTATATTGGTATTAAGAGATAATCATATAATAGAGATATGAAATATAACAAGAACGGATTTCTCCAAATATATACCTGCCATTACCTCATAAAGCAATTTTAAGACCCTTATTCCAGCCAACTCCTCAATTATGAAAATCAATGTTCGGCTGTACACAGCGTAGTTATGAAGATTTTCTATTGGTCCAGACTTACTGAAGGTCATTGGTCTGCAGCTGCTGATTGGAGAATGACTTGCCACAATATTTCTGCCTAGTTCTTCACATGTAGCAGTTTTGCTTCTGCATTTATGACGCAAAAGAGGCTTCATGCGAAATAAACTTTGTGAAATTTTGTAACGAGGCAAATCTTGCGCGGAACTAGTTCGTGACCACACCAAGTACAACTTCAGTGCCTACGAGGGGGGAGGGGGAGGGGCAAGGATGGCAAATGCATAACCAGTTTTTCACAAAAAAATACGCCAACCTGCAGATCTGCTTCGTGGTCAGGGGCTGGTGCGATATATTATTAGAAAAATAAGTTTATCCACTTATAACATTGTTTATCACACTAATTTTACATTCAGACGGTTTATTTGGAAATATATCACTTGTGACTTAAACGAAAAAGCAAATAAAAAAAGTGGATTTGGGTTGGTAAGGGCAGAGGCACGTAAGACTTGTATGCAGGACCAGAAATCCTATCGATGACTGTGTACAATTTTATTTCTTCTAGAATAATTTGACAGCACTAGTGGGCAAAGAAGTCTCATTTTGTATAAACTAATATAAGCATAATGCTAACTTCAATTTTGCGAAATTAAACCCCACTAGAAAAAATAATTGTGTTTATGTCGAGTACAGGGCGCGAAGGATACAAATATAAAGGATTACATATTGGCTAAACGGGGCCGCGGTGGCCGAATGCCTCCCACCAAGGCGATCCGGGTTCGATTCCAGGCGGGGTCGGTCCCCGGATTGTCGCATGTGGGAATCGTGCCGGACGATGCCGTTGGTCGGCGGGTTTTCTCGGGGATCTCCCGTTTCCCCCGCCCTTTCATTCCGGTGTTGCTCCATACTCATCTCATGTGACCCCTCACCAGCGCTAAAGACCGCGTTGACCAAAAATCTCTCACTCACTCGTTTATTGGCTAAACTGTTTACTTTCACTGGATTCCTCTTCACTTGCCACATATCATGATATAGGTAGTTCGGGATAAAGTGAGCACTAAAGATTAAACCTTTGCAAAAAATCACTAGCCGTTACTGCATGTAATTCAACATTAACAATAGTTGCCTTCCTGCTTGTATGGTTGGCAGCGAATCGCAGTAAGTAGTTCCGTGTATTTTCCTGTTTGAATACAACAATACTGAAATAAAATGAACGAAATTTGACATAGCTATGTTTTATATAATTAACTAGCAGTCCCCCGCGGCTTTGCTCGCGAGTATTATTCGTAACTGATAATATTTACTTTAATTGAAAAACCTCTTTGTACACAAGATTGGTACTTCAGTCATCAAGTGTTAGAATTTCCAAGCGGCTAGTTGAACTAATTCTGCAGCAGGATAAGTAGCTATAGCTGTCCACGCGAAAAGCAGTCTTAAGTTTGTCC
>PNEQ01032305.1:0-18918 GCA_003012365.1 Medauroidea extradentata
TAAAAAAAAGTCAGTTTCAAGGTCAGCTTTTATATCTATATATGAAAACATAAAAACATCATTCTGTTTATTTTTACTAGCATTATTTATAGCCCTCAGTCTCCTCTTTGCAATGAGATAACACATGACTTTGTATCTTTTATGGATATCAAGATATTAAACAATACAAAAACCCTTGAAAATGTAAATTTTGGTACACTGTACCGGCCATTTTGTTCTGTGAAATCAAAATGAGGGCAGATAAAAATCAATAACTTTGGGTTTGCACTGTTGAAATATGTACATTATGTGTGACAAAATTTCAAATTTTTTCAAAATGGGTCAGCAACCAAAATAATTGAAATTGGGTGATTTTCCATGGAATGACCCTCTTTGTTAATTTGATTATAATTGTAATATGTGTATGTATACAGTTGACAACACCTACATCCCTGAGTAGATTTATCTACTCAAATTGGGATAAACAGGTGGCAAAGATAAATAAATAAAAAAATAAATAAATAAATAAAAAAATAAATAAATAAATAAATAAGTAGGTCCTATACGTGGAATTGGAGATTGGAGAGCTGGAAGGTGCACAGATGGGTGGAAAGGTGGGTGAGTGAAAGATAAATGGAGAAGGCAAGGGCAGGCTGATGAGGACGAAGGGAACTTTTGGCCATCTGTGATGCTGAAGGAACTGGGGTGTAACTTGAAGGAAAGGAGAAGAGCGGAAAGGCTGATTAGGACCTACAAGGTGGTTAACGGAGAGAGGGGCTGGGGTAAACGTAGCCTGTAAATTAATCAATGCTTCAGAGATAGATGAGGTACCGAAATTTACTTCCGGAGGAGTTGGTGATGGTGAATTGGGGGGGGGGGGGTAAAGTTTATGAGAGGATCGGTATGGGGTTGTAGAAGAGGTTACAGCTTGCCACTGGGCAGCTGCCCAATTAATTTGGTGTAGCAAATCTAATAATAATCATATTTCCTCCATCTAGATGATTGCAATATTTCTTCGCAAAACGATAAAAGAGCAAAGAAAAGGGAGTGCAAATACATACACGGAGAGAGCATTACTATAACGTTCATGAACTAACTTATGATCAGAAAAAAAATTACGTTTAAATATAAAAATTACATAAACAAAGCTCCTCTTAATGCTACAAAATAAAAAATACAAGATACTTGTCCGACGTCACGTTCTTACATTAAATTTGTGTATATCAACGTTGTTTATTACGACTGCAGCTTTACTTTTACTTTCACGTGCAAAAACAATATTATAGAAGAATAAATTTTAATTACAAAATTTAAATTTCTTCCATAGCAACACCACTCCATTTTGGTTCAAGAGCCCAACATTATAAACATAAGTGTGATTTTTCCCAAATAAAGTATTTAACAAAAATTAAATTTTGTACGCTACTTGTTTTAGTTAAACTTTTAGTAATAGGTATTTACAAAGCACTATAATTAAGGTATCTTAAGAATTGAATTTAATAATAAAATACGAGACATAAATCATTCGAAGTACTTATATTGTGACTGTGTCAGTTTGTCGAACTATTCTCCATGAGAAAAAAATTATTGTTGTTGTCAGCTCTGCTTTTTTTTCTACTGTTCCCGCGCTTTTAGTAATAACAGGTGACCGACAGGAGACAGCAAGGTTTTAGTTTTTGCACAACGCAAGGGCTGCAAAGGGGTTTTACCAAGAACAAGATTAAGTTGGTTTTACTTGCCCTGTGACAAGGACAAGTGGAGTTTGATTAGCACTGAATCTTTAATAAACGATAAAGGATGTCCGTGAGTTCCTTTATCTCGTATTATATTTTTTTACATATATCTCAATTATTTGTAATGCAATACAGTTTGATATGTAGTTTTTATGTGGTAGTATTCTAGTAAACATAAGATTTTTCTTCAGAATTTTATTACGACACTTAGCTTTTTCTATGTAAAAGTAATTTACAGTAGGCCTAAGTACGCACAGAAAAATTATGTATGATTTACACATTTTTATTTATTTATTTAAACATTTACAACTTTACACTTTGTTTGATCTCCTTGAGCATTGCTCTAGGTGTGAACACACACTTTGAACTGGAATAAGTACTATATAGACTAGTAGTTTATCTTAGTACCCAGGGTAATTATAATGTGTGTATCACAGATTCTGACCTTAATTGGGTGCCCTTAAGTCTACTAATCACGTTAGCTATTAGTTATTAATTATTAATGTTCTATTACTCCCCAGAGCACAGTTCTACATGTAATTACATTAAATCCCTACAGCATCATTGTTACATCAATTCAATACAGAATCATTGGGATCATTATTTGTATGGCCTACAAACTTTGTCTTTTAAAGCTTTAATAAATAGGCCTACAAACTTTGTCTTTTAAAGCTTTACTAAATACTCCCTACCAGCACAGCAAGTCCCCAGGATGTCCTAGGGAAATCCTTTGAGGATATCCGGGTACATGCGATCCTCGGGATGTCCGAGAGCTCCAAAAAACCATGTCTCTAGGACGTCCCAAGTACCTCCTCGAAAAGTACATCACATCCCAGGAAGCTCTTTGGAAGACGAATTTGGGTCATCCTAAATTCCTCATCTGGGGAGCTCCCAGGGATGTCCTTACAGGGAGCTCCCACGGAGCTTTTCTGAGGAACTCCCTGGGGTGTCCTAATAGGCACTCCCTGGGATGTCCTAACAGTCACTCCCTGGGAAGTCCTAACAGGCACTCCCTGGGATGTCCTAACAGGCACTCCCTGGGATGTCCTAACAGGCACTCCCTGGGATGTCCTAACAGGCACTCCCTGGGATGTCCTAACAGGCACTCCCTGGGATGTCTTAACAGGCACTCCCTGGGATGTCCTAACAGGCACTCCCTGGGATGTCCTAACAGGCACTCCCTGGGATGTCCTAACAGGCACTCCCTGGGATGTCCGATCAGGAGCTCCCTGGGATGTCCGAGCAGGAGCTCCCTGGGATGTCCGAGCAGGAGCTCCCTGGGATGTCCGAGCAGGAGCTCCCTGGGATGTCCGAGCAGGAGCTCCCTGGGATGTCCGAGCAGGAGCTCCCTGGGATGTCCGAGCAGGAGCTCCCTGGGATGTCCGAGCAGGCTCCCTGGGATGTACGAGCAGGAGCTCCCTGGGATGTCCGAGCAGGAGCTCTCTGGGATGTCCGAGCAGGTGCTCCCTGGGATATCCGAGCAGGAGCTCCCATGGACGTAGTGGATTTCTAGGCAAGTTCCTAACATGACCACTAGGTAGCTCACGATATTATTTAAATACACATGAGGTTTGTTGCAATTAATTCAGTAGATAATTCATAACATTTATATATGCCTTAAAAAATTGGTAAATTTATTAATTTCGACACACATATTTTATTATTACTGGTAGACTTTTGAAAGTTGAAGCATTAAAAAAAACTACATTAACAGTTATGTGTATTTGACTGTGTTAAATACTAAGTTTACATATCACCAAAACAAATACATTTGTTTTCTTTTGTGTTGAATACTAAACTTTTACTTTTGCTGCTGGAAGGAGCTGCTAAGGATGTCCTAGGGATGCATTTAATACAGGTCCCAGGGAGCTCCTAGGGATGTCCCAGGGATGTGTTTAATACAGGTCCTAGGGAGCTCCTAGGAATGTCACAGGGATGTGTTTAATACAGGTCCTAGGGATGTCCTGGGGATGCATTTAATGCAGATCCCAGAGAGCTCCTGAGGATGTCTTGAGGATGTGTTTATTACAGATCCCAGGGAGCTCCAAGGGATGTGTATGCCAGACATCCTAGGGATGTCCGTAGGTAGTACTTTTCCATGAACTTTTCCTACGTAAAAAGGACTTGAAATGAACTTCCCTAGAACGTCCCAGGGACATCCTATGGACGTCCTCAGGATGCCTGTGTGCTTGTAGGGCTAGGCAATACTATTCCGGGATCAGCTATAGTTGGAGCCACTCCTTGTGCGCCATTATTAGGTGTTCTTTAAGTTTTTTCTTAACCAGGTCACCAGTACTTACATTCTTAAGTCTGTCTGGAAGTTTCTTATACAGTTTGTAGCTTTGAAATGCAAAGGATGATTTTCCTAGTTCAGTTTTTACTGAGGCAAGATATATATCATGAACATTTTTTGTGTTGTATTTATGTGTAATCTTTGGTGTTATGTCCTTCATATTGTGAATATAGTGGAGTACATTAAGTCTATAAAGTCCTCTAACTGGAAGTATCCTGTTATGGATATAAATATTTGTAAGTTGTGGCATTAATCTGTAGATACAAATTAGAAAAATGTGTAAATCAATTTGATAAATTGACTTCATAGTTTTAGGGTGAGTTTAGACCTGGGGGATCCCCCTTCCCCCTCTGCATCGGTGCACAATTGACTGATGGAGGTTGGAAAGTTCAGGAAAGGTTTGGCGATGGAGATAACTCGCTGATGGGTGGCAGCGCAATTGCGAGTGTTAAATTACTGTTTCAAACAATAGGATTAGGAAAGTACATACAATGCTTTAGTGTAGTTCCAACAGCATTCCGAATAATTAAAATTCAGTGCACACACAAATATTATACATGCTTAAAATGACAAAAAATTTTATCGTGTTTTATTTTCGTATTCAGTTTAGTTGACATCTTTATCAAAATCCAGGCACTTGCAAGTTAAAGACAAAATAGAACAAGCACAATCTGTATTGTGAGCCTATTAAATGTTAAATCTCCCATATAAAGTGACATCACTGCTGCAGTGTGCAAGCGCCAGTAGTCCCAGCAGAGAGCACAGAAGTGTTGGAGAGAGACGTGATCGGCCTGAGTGTGCTTGTAAAGGATGAGTATTATTATTTAAAAAAAAAAAAATTAAAGAATTTGTAAATGTGGGATAAGGCTATTCATAGATATAGACTGCACCTTGTGAATTAGAGACCAAATCTGAGCATAAAATTCTCTTTAGGTAAATATTAAGAATTGCTACTCATTATGTACTGGCCAAACTATTGGTTTCATGGATAGGTGTACTGTACTTACAGAAAAGAGAAAATTGTAGTTTATATACTTTGAATTTTTCAATTTTTCATAAATTCATCTTGTCTTTGCTCTCCATTATGTATGTTTATGTGCTACTAGCGCTCCTAGCGCTATGTATTGAAAGTAGGGCTACACAAATGTTCTTTAGGCTGGCAGATTCAATGCAACTGCAACCAACGTACGTGTCTTCCTTTCTTCATTCTTCATGTGGTCATACAGTTATATAACAAATCTTATTGCAGAGCCCAGCATCGTCACCCTCACGTGGGGACCGCCGCACCGAACTGGCAACTTCCCCACCTCGCGATGTCGAAATGTTCGAGGATGAAAGTGACATCCTGGGCGGTCCTGCTAGCCAGGAGGAGGAGGAAGATGGAGAGGAGTTGTTCGGAGATAACATGGAGGCGTGAGTGTCCTTCATTGTTTAGTTTCGCACTGTAGGGTAGACGCGCTACATAGCTGTCTTACTTGTGTCAGATTGGTGTACAGTATCCTTTGCAGTCTTACATACAGTTCGGAATGTTAACTTGAAACTTGAGTGATCCAGTGTTTCCAGCTCTTGTTTTGGAAAGTTACAGTCCAGGTGTATTAGAAGTAGTGCCCATGCAGAATGAATTGATGTCCTAATGCAACATAGGTGTTTCAATGTGCAGAGACTATCGGCCCATGCCAGCATTGGATCGCTACGACCCAGAGGCACTGGATGATGACGAATACGAGGACATATCACAGACGGAGCGGCAGGCAGCAGAGATGGCCATGCGAATGCGAGACCGTGAGGAGGGCCGTGCACGTCGTGGAGACCTGGAGTTGGTGTATGGTGAGGATCGTCACTGTCTATACGCATCCCCCTGCATTCTCTTGTGCCCCCACTCTTCAGAACTACCATGTTTGTTGCAGGGGACAGCGACGATGAGGAAGCTCCTCGTAGGAAGCGGCGTCTTGCAGAGAAGGCAGCAACCGGCGATATGGACGATGCTGAGGTAAGTGTGTGTTTGGGACGTATTTATGGCTAGTTGGGCATTGTGGCACAGAGCTGTGTTCAAGCATTTTCCAGTAGCCACGTGTTTCTAGTTGAAAGTATTGTTTTGTGCAGTAAGAGAATTTGTTGATGTTCAGATGATAGAGTCAATTGAGAACCTGGAGGACACAAAGGGACACTCAACAAAGGAATGGGTGTGTATGCTGGGGCCACGCACTGAAATAGCAAACCGCTTCAAGAGCTTCCTCCGCAGCTACGTGAATACAAAGGGGCAGTACGTGTATAGGGAGCGTATGCGACGCATGTGCGAGCTCAACCAGGCGAGCTTGGTGGTGGAGTTCCCAGTGCTGGTGGCACAGCAGCAGGTTCTGGCATACTTCCTGCCGGAGGCTCCTGCAGAGATGCTGCGCATATTTGACGAGGTGGCCAAGCAGCTGGTGCTCAGCATGTTCCCCAGTTATGAGCGTGTTACCAGCGAGATACATGTGCGCATCTCTGACCTGCCGCTCATAGAGGATTTGCGAACTTTCAGGTAGTGTTCCTACAATATCACATGCATGTTGTATTGTAAACTTGTAACACCCCTCATTTTGTATCAAGGATTAAAAATATTCAGTAAGCCGCTATCGAATTTACGAAGGTAGCGATTTTACGAATGCGATGAGAGGAACAGTGAGTATTCGTAAAATCGGGGGTCTAGTGTATATTCAATGCTCATTCACTTTGGGTGATAAATTACAATCTTTGCTTTTGTTTTGACATTTAGTAGAGCCCTACAACTACGATACCCGGCTACTACGGCTGTGTTCTTAATCCCTGGCAAAAAAAACTTTTAGGTAAAAAAAGTATTAAATTGGGAAAATGCAAGATGTTGCCAGTTGGCAAACGTATTTACAAATATGTTTGTTAGGATGCAGCAAAAATATACGTTGTTACCTGTCATAGTATCACTAAGCCATAGCTGTAAGGCAAAAAAAATTATGAAGTAGTTTAATGATTACTAGAATACAGATACTTCCGGCGCGCACAATGCCGAAGTAAGTTGGTTAGTCTGCCGGCTGGGCTTAGTGAACCTCACGCACATGTAGTTGGCCATGTTACATGTATCAGTGTAAAGAAAAGATTGCTTAACAAGCCTAGTTTCGATTGTTATGTGTACATATTTGTCTTTCAGTTTATCAACAGTGAACACTTTTAAGAATTTGAGTTCCGTTACTGTGTATGAAAAAGGGAAGTTAATAGGAGAATAAATATGAAATAGCTTGCATGCATTTTTTCTGGCTTTTTGACAAAATGAGGGACAGAATTAAGGAACGAAGGACACAGCAGAAAAAAGTGTTCAGCAATCGCAGATCCCATCATATCAGCAACCTCGTCGTAGTAAACAACTGTGGTTAAAAGTGGCACAAAGGTTGCAGTTTGAATTAGTTGTATTGGTCTTTTTTGAACTAACCTGCATCTGAGCACGCAATTATCAATGCGTAATATTGGGAACACGTACCTTACAGTGTAGACAAAAGCAATTACCGTATTTACGCGTGTATAACGCCCCCATTTTTTACTAAAAACCAGTGTCAATAAATGAGGAGGCTGTTATACACGAGACAATTTGAATAAAAATTTTTTGTATCTAAAAGACGTTGTTATTGCCTACTACAATAACTCTAGAGAATGAACACTGTTATGAATAACGCGTTGAACAATCCCTTTAAAAATATTTTTTAAACAACAAAGTTCAGTACGTAACCTGAAACATAACCGGTACTCACGTCGTAAACAAATATGGTGGCCGCCATGTTCTCCGTCAGTCGTTGTTTATTTAGGCAATATTTATTTATTCAGATCCTACATTGTAATTGGATAGTGAGCACTCACAGAACCGAAGTGAACAGAAAAATTGGAAAACAAGGAGTTATATACTGCCTACATAATTACATTTGTGTTGATTAAATCACAACTCCTTCTGGCCACGCATTTGCATTGTGTATTGACGGTAAACTTTCGTGAAACAGTTCTTTAACAGTTTTCTTCTGCATATCACACGTCTTGTAATTCAAATGCTGCAGTGTAACTATTCCGTGCTTTAATTACTTTTTTATTACGACCGCATGTTTGGTAGCTTTCTGCCACACCAAATACGCCATACAACAACACGTCGACGTCATCAGAGTTCCGACCAAAGAATAACTTCGCAGCAGATATTCCACTCTGGAATACGCTCGTATGCAACAGCCGCGAATGCTGAAGAGTATGTAGCGAAGACACACCACTTGTACCCTAAAACACGTCTTTCTTTCTGAAAATGTTTTTGGAAAAATATTACTTTAAAATAATAACTTGGATGACTTTATTATTTTCTTCGATGTTCAATGGTCCACGTTAATGGCTAGAAAGTAGTTCTTTTTTGCCGGGGCTGTTATACACGAATATTTTATATTTTTAATTTATGAAAGTCAAAATCGGGGAGGGTGTTATATTCGCGTAAATACGGTAATTTTCTGTAATTTTACTGGAAAAAAATTTTTCACCTTATGTTTCTTATCAGAAAGTATTTTTGATGGATGGTCTGGTTTTATCATGGTAGACATTTCAAAATGACCGCACGACGCTCAGCTGAACACATTAAAAATCATTGCGCTCTATAGCATTAATCAGTAGAGGATGTGTGCTAAATATTACAGTATGCTACACTCGTCAAACTGATCACCACATTTACTGTGCAAAACGTGCTGTCTGTTGCCGCTGTGTTCCAACGTGTTAGTGCGTACCTAGATCTCTGATGTTGTTCATCTGACACCGCCAAGTCGTGGTTTGCACATTGTTAAGCAATGCTGGAACCCTTAAAAATAACAAAATTCTATGACAAAAAAATATTGTACGGAATTTAATTGACAGTGATTTTAAAATGTATTATCTATTTCACTGCAGTGAAATATGAATTGTAGAACTGCAGTTATTATTTAGTAAGTCACAATATTAACAATAAAACCAAAATAGTAAAAATCAGTTAAAAATGTGGCAGTAACAGTTTAAAAACTGCACGCCACCGCCGTCTGTGGCAAGCCGGCCAGCCGACTCTGTTTGCAACTGACATATTACGATCTAAATGGAGACTTTACTACAGACGGCGCATGTGCACATGCTCATTTAAATATAGTACGGCCTCCTAGGCTATTTCTCCACATCTCCAAGTCTTTTATAACTCGCCTCGCGCCGAAAGTGTTAACGTTCTTACACAAATCCCACAAATAATACAGTGAAATTATTTTTTCTTTACTGGGGTAACACCGTACGTACTTGAAACAATTAACTAGACGCATAGTTTGCTTTAACAGTGCGTTACTGCATGTCGTAAAATATGCATTTCACAAGCAAGAGCGAGCACGATGATCGCACTCACTACCTATTGGTCACGTGTGTCAATCAATCAATTTATTGTTGATTTTGAGCATTTACAATGCTGTAGAACTTGTCAGTAATTATATGCATGTGTATACAGTACACACAAATGATATACAAACGTTTTTACAAATTAAATAATATAGATATTAAGAGAACAATCAAAATACAGAATATGTAAATAAAGCACGATAATAATAATAAACTTGGCCGTTTGAAACATTGAACACTTTAGATTAGGCAGTTTTGCTTAACATACATGTCATATTTGTCTCCACCTTGAGTATATCGAACTTTGGAAATAAATATGTCGTTCGTCTATTGTGTAATCTCGGAACTACTAATTCATTTTTACGTAATATACTGTACTGGCTGTAAAAGTGATTGTTTGCAACCACTTATACATATAATTTCAGAAGTTTTTAAGCAAGCTTGTCGCAAAATGGTGTTTTTTGGCTTGTTGAACGTTGGTGTATGCTACGGTGCTGCTATCTATCCACCATATTGTGAATGTTCCTACAGTTGCGCTATCTGTCCTCCCAGCATGCTACTTCTACCAATGTTTGTGGACTTAGTGCAAACATCGAGGAATTGTTTTGACATTAAATTATGCAAAACAGTGCAATAAATAAATATATCCACTTTTTCCTTCTTTCTTTGGTATATAATTTACAAGACCATTGTGCATTTGTACGTAATGAATGCCTACTTTTTGCAACACGGCGTAAGTCGGGCTGTTCACTCGCGAGAAGTCACTTGGGTTTATAATTTTTTGGGCAGATAAGGGTCTTGTCATATCTACTGTTTAGCGTTGTTCTTTTGATCGTAAGACGTCTGCCTATATATAAGTTTATATTTCAACTATCACTTGCCTTATTTTTCCGTTAAACGCTACAGAAATCGGGCAATTCGCTCACGAGAAGGCAACCGGGAGCTCAGTTTTCTAATTTTTTTTTGGGGACAAGGGTGGGTTATATCTACCGTTCAACGGTGTGATGTCTGATTACTGATATCGGGGGGGGGGGGGGTACAAAATATGCCGCTATCAATTTTACAAAGGTTGCGATTTTGTGAATGTGATGCAAGGAACTGTGAGTATTTGTAAAATGGGGGGTCTAGTGTAAGTGTTGAAATTTAATCAGAGGTTAAAAAACTAAAATGACTGTGTGATGTCTGAAACTGATTGTATTACATTTTGCAATTCCAATTCAGTTTTATTTAAGTGGCTTACAAATTTTTGCTCATTAAGACAAGCATCTTTATTCTCTCGGAATCTAGCCTGTTTTGTGTATTATCATTAATTAACCCTGCAGTACTGAAAAGGCATTCACAGAAAACTGAAGCTGACGGAATGCAAAGATATTTCATGGCGTATACTTGTAGCACTTAGGAATCATTCTTAGATTGCCAAAAGTCAAAAATATTGCTCCTGGGATCTATATTGTCTTAAGAGAAATAAATGTTTAGCTCTTTTTCTACAGTATTTTCTTGTTCATTACTCTTTGAGGACTTCCCAAAATATTTGGTGTAATATGATCAGATATCTTGATCAGATCACTAGCTCCTCTTGAGATCCTTGTTTTGCAGTGCGTGCAAATCGCTTAACTTTCATCAGCATCAATGCAGAAGTGTTTCTACTTGACAGGCATGCTTCATAATAAACATTAGTGACTTACAACACACAAATGCTAACTACTATAATTATTCCCGCTGTCGGACAATTAATGCAAATTGTACTAAATTTCACTGTCCGCACATCAAAACAAAATGGAATGCTAGGCAGCAAACGTACATAATTTGCGAATTTTTGTTTTCACCATTTTCAACATAGCGTAACATCATTTTCCCTAATAATAATGATGCTGACGTATTTTCGGCAAGATTTGTATGTAACTTACGTCAGTTGTACAACAAAACTTGTGCACGAGTTCAGTTATTTCATATTTTGTGGGTGAAATACATTGCCGTGACAAAATACTTTTTCCATTTTATGAACAACAACTTATAAGGACGGTGTTCGTTCTGCACTAAAATTTGTTTTAGTTTTGTACGTTGTAGCCTATGGGGTTGCCGATTGTGCTCTCCCTGACGTCAGTCATGACGCACCTTCATTAGCGGTGCGTGCCGCTACCACTGACGTCACGCCTCCCCGTCTATCACCTATCCCCTCTGTTACCTTTATCCAACCCCCTCTCTGCCTGTTGTTATCCACCTCTACCCTTCCCCTCCTGGGCGAGGCTGGCCAGTTCAACCTCGAGGAGAATTCGACACTTGGCAGAAGACAGCAGAGGATCAGGTTCTCTCTCTTTCCAACCCCTTTCCTTGAGCAGCATGACATCGTGACTAATGCAAGTACAGTAAACCCTAGATCTAATGACACTGCACGGTGTCAGATAATTATGTCGTTAGATTTTTTAATTGTTTCTAACATTTTTAAACACAGAAAGTGGCTATTGTTATTCACCGTTTTTAGGGGTCATTACTTATGTGGAACTTAGTACTCTCTTATACTTATACTTTTTTACACATACAATAACTGGACAATGTTACATTTAAACATAATTGTGCACCTTATTATTTTGTTCTTGCACCCCGAGAAGTAGTTGTTTAGTTACCAGTAGTGAAATTGACTCACGGCTCACAGCTATTAATCATACTCTATATTTGCTGTTTACATAGTTTTAGCAACAGTGCTGCTTTAGCAAGCTTCACATTCTTGGATTTCAATTAATACGCACAACATAATTGAAAATCTTCTTTTAGAGGCAGTGAATTAGGAATTATATCAAAGGATCTTTATTTTAAATTGGGTATTGTCTCTGCTCTTGCTGAGCACTGAGGGTTTGCCAGGGTGACAAAAGTGCATAATTGAAATTATGCACATTACTATATGAGGGCCAGTTGTACTCTGCTCCTGGAATGTCGAGAGTTGCAACCTTGACATAAGATAGCATCAAGCAAACACAAAAAAATATATATATAGGATTGCACCCCTGGGCACATTACAATTGAGCAGAATGTAAGTAATGTTTTCATGTCTAATTTAGGTTTAGCATTTACGAGTGTAACATAACCTGAATATGACGAAATCTGGGTACCGAATACTTAAAAGAACCGAACCGACCTAGCCCTAGAAATCATTATTTCATTTTGGAAGTTTGTCTGTTTTATGACAGTGACAGTTAAACTCTAACTTCAGGACAAGAAAATGCATTTTTCAAAAAATATTCTCGAGGAATAAAAATCAGGTAGTTCGACAACTGCAATAACACAACTGCTACAAATAGTTTTTTTTTTTTTTTGAAACCATAGCTTGTAGTGATGCTCAACTGTAATTTGATTTCGTCATACAGATTCTGTTGTAAATTGCAGCATTTATGAATAGGTACAAATACCAAAAATGTTTAAATACATTTGGTAATTGACTTCGTTTTTATAGGGGGATTTTGGACCAGGTGGACTCCCCTATTGGTGCGCCACTGTTTGTGGGGCTGGTGGGATGTTTGGCACAGTCATGTTGGAAGGGTTGGCAACCTGCTTTTCAGTGACCCATTGCTGCCAGTTTGCTACACACAATTAAGAATAATGAACTTTGGCATTACATTAACCCTGGTACAATACACACTTAAATAAATATTGTGTAACTCTGGGACATTGACCACTTAAATAATGTTCTATAATATTGCTGCGATATATGGATGACGATGGGCTACAAGTAGAATGAGGCACGGCCATCATTGATACATTGTGAAAAAACAAGTATGGGATTGTTGACACCACATGTAGTGTGTTTGTGGAGCTAGAGTGCAAGCCAGGACGATAATTGTTAGTGTTGTGTTGCAGGAAGTTGCACCTGAACCAGCTAGTGCGCACGACGGGTGTAGTCACTGCTACCACTGGTGTACTACCACAGCTCTCTGTCGTCAAGTACGACTGCAACAAGTGTGGCTATGTGCTGGGACCGTTTGTGCAGTCCCAGAACACGGAGGTCAAGCCTGGCTCCTGTCCAGAGTGTCAGAGCACTGGCCCTTTTATGGTGAGCTACTATACTGCCTTCAGCTAATCCCAGTCAGTGAAACATCATGAACCACGTATGAGACTTTATCCATACTGGACATTGTGTATGTTGCTTAAGTAAGTTAACTGTTGTTTAAGTCCTGTAGTCACAAATATAAAAACTCCACTCTACAAGCTCCTTTGCTGCATACGTATCTAATTTGCCATATTTCTTCATTATTAACATTGGACAAAATATGTTCCTGAAAATAATTAATGTATTTAGTGTGAAGATATAATACAAAAGAACTTTAACTTAGCTACATTGTAATACAGTAGAACCCCAATTTAACGAGATGCCACGGCACCCGAAAAAGTTCACTCTAAATCAGTGTTTCATTAAATCCGACTTCATATTTTTTCACCTCCCTTCTCTCCCCTCCCTAAAAAAGTTAAATCCGTGGGCATGCTTTGTCGGAATTTAAGGTAATTTTAAAAACGTCTGTTAGCTCCAAACAGTAACATAACACATTTACCATCATATCAGTGAAAGAAAAAAATTCTGCAAAAAAAATTTTCCAAAAATTTCATTGGAACACTTGACAAGCATTTGCATGGAGGCCGCCCGCTTGCCATCAACACGCGAGAAGTGATGATTTAACACTACCGGACCATCAATCTTTCCGAATTTCTCCCGCCTGCTCCGTCAACATAATTCAAGAAATTCCCATGAAAAAACGTGATAAAAAATTACGATGAAAACTGAACTAAAAATTTGCGAGGCAGCGATAAAATAATAATCAAATACATGTGGCGCTGCCACTGTAGCTTGTAGACAGCTGTGCAGCACTTGTATAACAAACTGGTTGGTTACGGCTTGCTAAAAATACTTTGCACTCAGTTTTTTAGCATTCGAGAGACATATTATTTAAATTTTCGTTTATAAATTGGCTGTAAAAAGTTTGTATAAATAATATAATTACATATCATATACACTTGTGTATATGAATTTATAAAGTTCCATGCTAGTATGTAAAAAAAATTACGGATGGACAAGACGGGAGACTGTAAAGCAGCGCGAGGTAAGGCTACAATGGGAATGGCTAAAGGAACGGAGGACATATGGAAACGGGTACTTAGTTATTTCATAAATTTTTTTGCTATTTTTTTTTAAGGTTCCTAAAAATCCTTTTGCTAAATTGCTGTTTTAATTATTTAAGAGTTTGTTAAATCGGGGCTCTACTGTGTGTGTGTGTGTGTGTGTGTCTATATATATATATATATATATATATATATATATATATATATATATATATATATATATATATATATATATATATATATATATATATATATATATATATATATATTCATACAAATTTGAGAGGATGCAAGTGACAAGAGTGATGACTCAAAGAGTTCTGTGTACAGTAGGGTTATTTGCCACAGGTCAACATGGAGCAGACAGTCTACCGTAACTACCAAAAGATCACTCTGCAGGAATCTCCGGGAAGTATTCCTGCTGGCCGTATCCCACGCTCAAAGGACTGCATTATGTTGGCTGACCTGTGTGACCGCTGCAAGCCAGGCGATGAGATTGATGTCACTGGTACTCCACTACTTTCCACACTTGTAGTTCCTTGAACTCGCCTTCCTGCTGCTTGTTGAGGATTGAATTCCTCCTGCCTTCAACTGTTTTATGTGTTATGGACCTGTAATTATGTTGGTGCTAAGGCAGCTTCTTGTTTCCTCATCACTTGTCTCATTGTAACTGTGCACAAGGTACAGAACTGGTACTAATTCTTCTTTTGTGACTTGCCTGTATGTGATATTTTTAATCAGTTATTCTAAATTTTTATGATCTGATAGATAGAAGAACACAGATACTGTGACGCGTCCTTTGCGTCTGCTGCTTGTTGCTGCGGTCTATTGATAATGTTGTCACTCGGCGTGGGTGTTGAGGTTATGTTATGAAGTGCTCCGGATAGCTCAGTTGGATTATTTAAAAGGAGACTGTAACTATTATTATGATATTGCAAATTAGACTCACGTAATAAGGTAACTGCTTGTTTATTTTTTGATTTTATCTTTTACATTTTTTTACTTTTACCACTGACGGTTTAGTCAACACACAAATAAACGTGAAAATTGTCAGATGTCCGGCGTTACCATGCCCGAACAAACGAAATAAATACGAAGCACTTGTTCGTTGCGACCGAAAGACAAACTGCTCTACAACACCGCGTCCGCCTCGAGCCAGCGCCCGGCCCCAACTGTCCTACAACTCTCACCTCCTCCTCGGGCCAGCGCCTGGCCCAAACTGTTCCCTCACGGCAACGGACATGGTAACAAATAGCGCACACGGCGGAGTGATACAACAGTATCCAAAATTCAACAAAACCAGCAAAATTACCCTTAAAACATGAAACAAACCATTCCAAAATTTCTGTTTATAGGTTTTACATTGAAAGAAAATTCTTTATCCACACAAATATAATAATTAGGGACAAAAGGTGCGCAACAGCGGAACTACTTTCGCGGCGCAATACCCTAGGCAACCCCCTGTGATGGCTGACCTACGTGCGTCAATAACCTACGTCATGGAGAGAATTCCATGAAGCAAGTGATCAACCACAACGTCGGCGCCAGAAATCCTACAGCCTGGAGAAGCTTGCAACACCTGAAGTTACTCACGTCACCAGGGAAAATTTAATAATAAGCTAAAATTGCCAAACTCAAAAATTGGTCAAAGTACAAGAAAAAGTTATATCAACAAAAATAATTAAAATTTTACTGTGGTCAATTTGAAACCAAACAAGCCAGGAAAATAATCAAATTACTCTACTTTAAAATTCCTTGACTATAATTATATTGAATTTTGAATAGGTGAATTTAAATTAACATGTCCCCAATTACTAGGTTATTGAATTCTGTTGCATCACACCGGACACCTGACAAACTCACCCTGAAAATGGCATATAGCCTGTTAAGAAAGATTTACATATAAATATAAATAACAAAATAAAAACACCTTTTAAAGATTTAACCAAGATGGGGAAGTGGCTGAACACTTCACAATACAATGTTACTGTGTTTTTAAATGGGCCAAGAATAATTTCAAAAGTTTGTAGGATGTGTAATACCATATATAGACTCCTGTATAGTGCTCCCTCGTATATAGTGCACACCACGATTTTTGCAACAAATTCCAGGGAAAAAGGTTTTATATACTGTCCAGAGCTGAGAAGAAAGAAAGGCTCAGGAATGCGACTGAGGGTGGCTACAAGCAGAGAGTTGTGCAGCCCCAATCACAACCCAGCCTTACTTCTCCCAGGGAGGGAAGGGGGAGAACTTTGCCACCCATATTCTTCCTTTCTTTCCCCATGAAGAGATGGTTATCATGAGACGTCAAAATTAACTCTCATATTGCTTCCACCCGCCACCTACAAACTTTCCTGCCACGTCAAACCCAACAAAAATTAAGATTTTAGCAGTGAGTTTCAGCGGAAAAAAAGAAAAAGAAGAGGAGTAATGATGAGAGAACCGGGTGGTAACATTCTCTCGCTCTTCCTTCCACTCTTGACATCCACCAGTTTACAACTGCCTTTTTCCCATACATTTTTTTTCCCATTGTCTGTCAATATTGCACACCCCTGAATTTTTATCAGTTGTTTTGGAATAAAAGTGCGCACTATACACGAGTAAATACACTACTTTTATGTTACAATGAATCAAATTATTTTTTGTATATGTGTATTTGAAAGGTAGGAAATGAAGTTCAAAAAATTGTTGGGTTGATTATGATGATAATTTTTACATTTATCTTTTGCATATAAATGTCAAAGTTGGAAGTAAACGTGTAAGTATTTTAAATGTATTTCAAAATTATAAATGGTTTCCATAAATACAATTATAAAAACATAAGAAATTTCCTGGAAATATCTTTTGCACTTTGCTTTACAGAATAACATAGTGTTCTTCAATATTTTATAATTTAAAATATCCCAAACTAATTAAAACCCTTATTACTGGCGAATAGAGGGGTCTTTCATACATGATTACAAGAAACAATTTAAACTCAGTGTTAAAGTAAACTTTTAAATACCGTATTCGCCCATGTACCCCGCGCACCCATGTAAGCCGCGCACCCCTTTTTTTCAATGACAAATTTGGGGAAAAAATTTTTTTTCAAAAAATAAATTTCTTGGGATAGAAAAATTTTATTATGGGGCAAAACAATCAAACAAACAAAAATTATGCTCACCTACTATATTTATTTGTATATAGCAGCCACTTCTTTAAAATAAATCAATGCCTCATAAATGAGGCGGATGTTAATGCACGGAACTGAGTTTGCCACAACGAGAGGTTGACATGCGCTTTTTTGCTTCCAAGTGGCAAGCGCTGCATGCCAGCAACACGGCACCAGCCAGTGTCTGTGTGTGTGTATGTGGGCGCGCTCGGACACGTGATTAAGCGAGCGGAAGTTGTCAAGGTCAACTGGTACAGTAGCAGCACAAAAGCAATACAAGCACTCCACGTGTATCACCACTTCACGAGACGTTTTCAGAGAATAAAAAAGCTTAGCTCTGCATGTATCACTCACAATAAATACAGCTATGTACAAATAGATTCTGTAGATGAAAAGTCGGGAAAAAAGTATAAATTCTTTGGTATAAATAAAAAAAAAGTCTTTAAACTGGTATGTCATCGTCATCATCGTTATGTACCACCATCGTCATCGCTGCTGCTTCTCATTTTCCGCCAGTCTCTGATACACGACTCCGCTATGCCGTACTTACGGCCTGCAGCGCAATTTCCTAACTCTTCTGCTTCTTTTATCACCTTCAGTTTCTCTCCCACTGTAAATGAACGCAATCGTTTTTCATTTTTATTGCCCGAACTATCAACGTAAAAATTGATCGCATGTTTCGCGGCCGTTGTCTGCATTTTCTTGGCTTGTGGGTGTGAGCCGCATCTGAAGATTGTCATGCGACGTTTCGGCAGTCGTTGCAGCTGCCATCATCAGGTAGACGGAGTCGGAGACCAACTGGCAGATGTAAGAGTTGCAGGTCCTTATATACCCTGGTGTCTGGGTGGCTGCTTCCTGGTTGGCTGGGCCCGTCGGCCAATCACAGGCCTGCTTGCTCCTGATTGGCCGAGGTGGTTAGCCAATCCTGGCTCTCTCCTGGTGGACCTTCTGATTGGCTGGGTACTTGGGTCAATCGTGTGCTGACTCGCGCAGAGCATCCGAAGCCGACCCAGGAAATCCGAGAAAGAAAAGCTGAAAAACATAGCAGTCCTGCCTTACGTGAAAGGCACAACCGAATGACTCGCTCGGCTTTTGAAGAAGCACGATATACATACGATCTCGAAACCTATCAACAAGATTGAAGGCATCCTGGGATCGGCAAAAGACAAAACACCAGCCGAAGAACAGGCAGGAATATACAAAGTTCCTTGCTCATGTGGGAAAGTGTACATAGGGCAAACAGGCAGAAAAATCACAACAAGAATTAAAGAACACAT
>PNEQ01032306.1:0-11656 GCA_003012365.1 Medauroidea extradentata
ACACGACCTTCTCAAGCAGTGACTATGCAACAGAAATATCTGCTCTCAAGCCACTAGAAAATAAGATTGTCTTCGTCGAGGCCATGTGCTTAAGAAAGGTCTTAAGAAATGTTTATGACATTGAATAGGCATTTGTGACGTCATACAAGAACGACTTGACCAAGAAGTTGCTTAAGTTACGACTATGAATCCCACCCTAAGTAGCCCTTAGTTTAGGTGGCGAAATTCGGGCCCTTAACTCGCTAAGGGTCCCTTAGTGAATGTAAACGCAGCATAAATAAAAAAAATGGATGCTGTGGAAGAGGTTAAAATAGTTTTAAGCGATTAACATTGCTGACGACGTAGCACAATTGCTGCGACCACGAATTTAGTAATTCAAAACTTTTCCAGTGGTTTTATTTTGAAGAATGTGACGCCGACTTTTTGTCAATTTTTCGAATGAGATTACATGGTTATGTTGCACAGTAATTAAACAGTTTAGGCCTGTAATTGTAATTCGTAAATAAAAAACGAATTTTTGTGATAATTTATTTTAGCAGAGTCATTGAAAACAATCTGTTGGTTGTCAATAGACTGCAGCCAAACATTTTGCTACATCCCACATAACACATCTGGTTGCAGAAACTTGCATTGTTGAAGTTGGCAACGTAACTATCAACAACGTTGTCGTAACGTTTTCATAGTAACCATAATCACAGCCTTCATTTTGCTACAATGTTGATAATATTCATCTATTGTAATGTTCTGTTTTAAAACACATATTTGTTTTTATTATTAATATTTATTGGTTATTACTTAAAACTTTGTGTTCTTCATATTTAGTGGATTGGTGTGATTAATATATCAGCCCTCAAATGTAATGTGTAGGTAATATAAGTTGGACACTCAACTACCATGCGAGTGGGTGTTTTGTGTTTTCTTTGAAACACTTGTTTGGAAGTAATGCCAGAATGTTTATTTCAAGATACATTGCAATGTTGAAGTTGCTCAAAGTATTAAAATATAACGTTGCAGCAACATTTAATAATCAACGTTTCACAAAGAGGACATTTAGACGTTGCAGCAACTTTGCGGCAACGTTGAAATTTTTAATGGTAATGTTGTGACAACGTTGCCACAACGTAGCTGTGTTATTTGGGATATTGTAAATGTTGCCGATGATTGTCAACCAAATTCCAAACGAATGTTTTTGTGCTCTTTTTAATGGTACACAAAGCATTTCTATGCAATTGGCATTACCTATTAGGGCTTTAAAAACATTGATTGCATGAATTTTTCGAACAAAACTGATAATTCAGTGTGACTTTTGCTGTAAGAACTAGCGAACAACTCGTAGACACAGTTATTGTTGCTATAGGCCTACCTCAACATATGACCGACCTAGTTCAGGCCAATTTTGTACTCAACCGGCTCCCAGATAACTGAAGTAACAGTAGCTTACTGCATAGTGGACTTGAAGGTATGAAGGTTATACAGAAGTTTAGTTTTTATCCAATTGTCAACACACATAGCCAGGCCTAAACAAAAGCTGCCTTGGGTGATCCTGTATTGAAATGCATCACAAAGGTGTAAATAAATTTACTGGGCTTTTACATGTACGTAGGCCTCTATGTTTATAATCATACTGATTGGAAGCTGTGGTCAGGTAGGCCCTGAATGTCATAAAATTGCACAGAACAACTCTTACAGATGCACAATAAGTTACCAGTTCAGAATAACTTTTCACCTACGAAAGCATGAAATATCTGTTACATCAGCATAAGTTAACTGTTTGGAAAATAATTGCTTACCTGAGGAGGTATATGACATTATTGAACACTATGTTACTGTACTTTCAAGTTAAATATTAAAATTTTAAGTATTTCCATTTAAGTAGGCCTTTACTACAGTTCCAGACTTTTTTTAAGCATTCCATCAGCTTCAGAACATCAAGGATTGGACCGGTAAACCCTCGATTCAGAAGCTCATCCATGATGTGCAACATATATTGTAGCTGGCACAAATGATCGCCACCCTCTGTACAGTGTATAGCACTTCGAAGAAGCAATTATTTTGTGCTTAAGGTCTTAAAAACACACAAGCTCTAATGCACCACATCTACAGTTATGTCATTCAAGTGGTAGGCAGTTTACATCAGAAACTAATCTTCAAAAGTAAATGTCACTAAGCACAGGTTGCCTACCTAATTTTTTCTACTCCATATCATCATTTTATTTATTCAGCGTCCCATGTACACCCATTACTGACTGGGTTTGGACTTGTCAAGCTATATACAAACATAAAATAGTACATAATTAAAAACAAATAGAATATGTACATGGATATCCTGATGCTATTTCCTTTCATCTGTAGGCTACCTACTCTTCCTTAGTTAATAGGCAGGTTGTAAGCTAGGACTGAAGTTAGCTATATCTGGCCCTGGGGCGGCATGCGGAAAGAGCTAATTTCAGTCCAGTTAACTTACCCCAGCCACCCTCTTCATTTACAATCTTGTACACCCCGTTGGGATACAATATCGAAAATGGAAAAGGACTTGATGGTATACGGGAATTATCATATTGCAGGTTTCTGATTTGAAACTTTGGTAAATATCATAACTATTGATTTAAGTAATAGCCGTACCCTACATGTTTATTTCTTGCTTAGAAATATAAATTTTGATGTATGCTTAAAACACAGAAATCCTTAATGCATTTAATAACGCTGCAGCTGCAGTTGACAGCAAAAGCACATAATGTCCCCATTTTCATTTCCCAAAAATTATATTTGATAGATAGCCTGAATTGAGCACTTAAAATTTGCTGTTAAGAGTATGAAGGTTTCTTGTACTCTGTGTTGTTAATGTCAAATTTTTGAACATGTGTTTTGTAGTGAGTTTGTGGAACACAAAAACCACTTTTAAACCCATACTTAAAGCCTAGCTACATGGCATACGTTATCTGGCACAACAGCAGAACCATAACTTTTCGAGCAGCCTCATAGGGTGTGTCTGGTCAACCCTAAATGGATTGTGAGTGAGATTTGGCATGTAAAAACTAATTGTACAAGTGAGGCAAGCTGCCCTCCACATCACTCAACTGCAGTTCAGTGCGTCAGAATATCCAACATATCCCAGCAAAATGTGAAAATAGAGCATACAAAGTCATCTATGAAGATGCCCTGATGGATATTTTATGTCCTTAAAATACAAGAGTTCCAGTTATGGTTCTATGTAACTTTACTAAGAATATGCCAACTAAAGTAATCTGGAACACATGTGTCATACTTTGCCTACCAGGTACAACTTACATCACATAACAGAATTACTAGTAGGCCTAAATAAATTTTTAATCAACGTAAATAAAGCTGAATTTCTTCTAAAAATGTTACGTGAAACAAGAATACAACCTAGATTGTGCACTTATTGGTGTCTGAAAGTAACACGTTTTACACAGACCATCCAGTTTAAATCTTATGCATTAGTAATTACAAATTGCAATTTGTTCCACTTTAGTTCCTTCAACATCACTCATTGTTGTGTTTCCTTCTTCCTGACCAGCATACCCTTCCCTTTTCCACCTCACTGCATCAACAAATATTATTATTTTACCACATACATACAGTGAACAGAGGACCTAGCTTGCTTTCCTGGTGCTGGTGTACACTCTTCCTCTTGTGATAAGAGTGATTCTACAGGAGCACTAGAAACATGGTGTTCGAAACAGCCAAATGCAGGTTGTTTTTCGCTCTTCTACACGAAAGCATCAGAGCCGCTAGATTTTGGCGTTTTGATGCTCATTTGCTACATGAATCCAGTTCAAGTATGGTAGGATTGTTGCAGGCACTTTTCGACAATTTATGAACGCCCATGTAGACTGTACAGCATAAGAGCATTGCAGTCACTCCTGCATTATTCTGCATTAGAAACGCAAAGTTAAAATTTGCGTATTCTGGTGACATGCAAAAAGTGAAAACCAACTGACCTACTTGAATAAAATAATTCACTGCGACATTACATCCAATGAGCTATGCAATAAAGTATTTAAAAGACCATAACATAATATTTTGAATTAAGAAAAAATCTCAAAAATACACGAAAAAAGTTTTAAATTCATCAATTTTTTTAAATACAAAAAGAGTTCACTGGATTTTTTTAAAAATGTTTTACTATGCATCCCAAGGCACATTATTTCACTGTGAATTATTTCACTTATATAAGTCAATTGGTTTTAACTATTTGAATGGCAGCAGAACACACATATTTTTACTTTGATGCACCGTTATGAAAAAACTAACACTATTTCTCAGAAATATAAAATTATGATTTTATCCCACTTGAACACTCTAAAACAGCATTTGAAGCAACAGTCTAGCCAAGTTGTTGCGTTCTCCATTTACTTATATTGTCATTGTTACATCAACATTAGATTGTGTTCCAAAGTACTTTTCAAATTCCGTGCTTCTAGCTCTAGTAGAATAGCCTTAAGGATTCCCCCACTTTTATCCTCTGTTATGTACTAAAAAAATCTGTAGCCAATAATTTCTCTGTCATTAAGGCTGCAATGAATGGCAGTTAAAACTACACCAACTAATCATTTGAATGCAGACAATTTGGTAAATAAACATTAACCATTTCTTTCATTTATTACAAAACATGTTTCACCAAATTTTTTTTCTCGCAAAACCTTGATGAAACAGAATTGTTCAGTGTAATTACCTGTTTTCTTTCTTGTAATTGTATCTGTAACACTGGTTATTTAATTAGTTTTGCAGTGAATAAGTGATGCGTAACTGTTTCTGTTGTACTGTTATAAAAAAAATTACATTTTAAAAATTAATGAGCAGTTACATTTTTCCCTTCATAATTACATATATATTTAAGTAACAGCGTTCATTTCTAACAGCAAAGTATGTTGTGAGAACCACAGAATATTTGTAGTAACCTTAAGAGGGTGTGGTATATAATCCAACGCTAAAAGCATTCATCTATAGCTGTAGATTTCTTCAAGCCAATTTGCGAAAATTAAACAATAGCAATCCTAGACAATAGTTTTAGCCTGTGTTTTAAACAAAATAGTTTTAAGTGTTACGAACTTCTGAGACACAGTCTCTGACGCCGGAACCTCGTGCACTTAACTGCGACGTAAGAGATCACGCGTAACGAATTAGTAATTCTGGATAAATATTTACTCATAAAGTTGGCAAATACCATTACTAAGGATTGTCATTGAGTATTTTATCCATATTGGCTTCGAAAAAAGCGTAGAAATCAATTGATGTTTTCAGCGTTTGTCTACCACACACTCTTAAAGTGTTATAAAAATTATCCAAAATGTAAAATAATTTAGTGACGCAGCCTCTGCTTTCACCACCTTACTGCACCAACAAATTATGCAATTATTATTTACAAATTTTCAAGTTTCTAAAACTCATAGACTTTCAGTTTTAATTTTAGAGCAATTGTCAAATAGGACACCCTAAATGTATTTTATGTAAAGCAAATTACGCTAATTTTCAGTTAGCTTGACAATCTAGTTTTGTATGCAACATATGTACAAGCTTTGGTTGTGCAAAATAGGCTATAGGTTATCAAGTGAAAACTAACTTAATCTAGTTGGATTTCAAAATACTGAACATTGCAGCTACTGTACTAACATTTGTTGCATTTAGTAAAAACCAGCAAGAAATTCCCCAAGATTGTCAGGAGCGAACACATGGATATGAGTCGACGTTACAAAGCTGGTTAATGGCATATTCTAATAAGTTGCTGCAAATCAATGAAATACAAACTGACATTTTTGCCGCTGTATTTTTTACTTAGACAGGAAAACTACAATGTTACGGAAAAAAAATTAATGTGATGAGCAGAAGATAAGTGAAAAATATTTATTGCATAAATGTTGTCTTTATTTAAAGCAGTTTACTTTTACATACTTAAATGTCTTCAGGTCCAACTAAAATTTGTGAAAGCTGGACAGCATCCGATATCATCTGGTGGCTACCTAAAATATATATATTTTTTTTGTAGCACTTGCAACATCAGTGTTGTCTTGTAACTGCTGTCAAGAATCTACAGAAACAATATCAACATTTTAATTTTATGACTTGCCAACGGGTGCATGGTACTAAATATAAATTACGGATTTCAACACAGTTTTCCTCTCACCACAATGGACATAATTCATTTAACTGAGAGGTCAGCGTGTATTTTTACATGTGAGATTCATCATTGCCAGATATTTCTGTCGTGTAACTGTTTTCTTAAGATACTCTTATTTTTGCCAATGTTTCCCTTTTAACTGTCTACTAATTAGTCTAACTCCATGTCCATGTCTAATACAACTGAAACCTTTTTAAGTTTATTTATGAGATTTCCTTGTGCCTGTCAAGAGCCATTTCTGATCATTTGACATATTACATGCTGGCATTAGCCCATAACTTGTCAACTAACTTTACACAATTAGACCAGGTTTATGAATAAATACAACAATGCCAAAATGCAAGGAGACACTGGGAATATGACAAATCATCAGAACATAAACCTTCCAAATGAAATAATATTATGTAATATGCTATTTGCAAGCTGTCCTGTTGGTACCAGCTTACATGTTGCACAGTTAATAAATTAACAATATTTTGTTGCATGTGTTCTGTACAGCATAATTGTGTTCCCTGAATTGCCTGAAACTTAAATATCAACAGAATTAAAATTGTGGGCCTGCTAAAGACAAATAAAATCACCCTAAACAAATCACTGTACAATCTGTCACATTTACCAAAGGATAATGTATTCTTAAAATTAAAGGATTAATAATGAGTGCATTATCACCAAAATATATAATCATCATTTCACGGCATCTCCTCAGACATTTTTATCTTTAGCAAAGCCTATTAAAAATTGACAGTGTATGGTAAATTCTACAAATGAAACCACAAAGTCAATATTACATATTTTTCCTGCAATGTAATCTATGCACATCATTCCACTGCTACTTTTGAATTATTGATAGCAAAGTCTTAACGTGTTCAAAAGATTTAGTTTCAGGCCCGATAATCAACATGGTCCAATAATAATTATAATAAATTTGCTTACAGTTGGGCAACTGCTCTCAATCTCCTTCCTAAACCCCCCTCCTTATCTCTTGAACCCCATTCAACATCACCAACCCCTTTAAAAGTTTTTTTCACTCCCTCACCAATCTTTTAAGCACAGACTACCTACCACACTCTGTTCTACTCGTCATCTGAATCTTCTTGCTAGCACAATTCCCTCTTCCTTTATACCCTGCTCTAAATAGGCAGCAGTCTAACTTACCACAGCCTTCCTCTCCATTCACCACTTTGTGCATCCTGGCCAGTCTTTCCACACTTCTCCTTTCGTTCACTGCATGAGTTCCACGCTAATTACATCTGCATTACAGATGGTTGAAAGTTCCCTTCGTCCTCACCAGCCTGCCTTTGCCTTCTCCATTTATCCTTCACCAACCTCGCTGCCTGTCTTTGCACTTTGTCCAACTCCCACATCCCCAATTCCACGAATGGGTCCCTCTCTGTTGCTGCATACCCTTAACATTGGCTGCACCATTATGAAATATGCTTTTAACTTCACTGCACTAATAACACCCTTTATTACCCTTCCCAACATACCTAGCTAGAGCCCTAGACACCACTCCCTCTACCTGCCTTCTTCACCCTGCAACACTATCCCTAGATACTCATATTCTACAACTTCCATTACCTCCTGTCCTTTTCTGTTTGTACATATCTATACTCCTAACCTTCTTCCTCGTAAACCCTAGATACTCATATTCTGCAACTTCCACTGTCTCCTGACCTTTTCTGTTTATACATGTCTGTACTCCTAACCTTCTTCCTCATAAACCCTAGATACTTATATTCTGCAACTTCCGCTGTCTCCTGACCTTTTCTGTTTGTACATGTATGAACTCCTAACCTTCTTCCTTGTAAACCTAACAATATTTGTATTTCTCACATTGATATTAATTTTGTTCTCTTCCGTTCACAATTGTATCATATCCATGCCATCCTGCAACTTGTTCCTTTTACCAACCTTTGCATACAAAATGCAGTAATCAGCAAAATCTTATTTTTCCACTTATAAGTTTTCTAGTTTACCACTTAATAACTTTTACCTTACATCACACCCAAAAATAATATTTGAAAATTTGATGGCAACAACAAAACCTGAGGACAATCTGTAAGCATAGGTACTGAATTGTCTGCAGTGCAAGTTTCCACAAGAATAAACTTTTGTATCTGATGTATTGAATTGATTGAGGCTACTGTTACTGTTACATTAGTTTTTATTAGGGTAGTCAAAATTGCAGGAAGAGATAAAAAATGTTCACATTACCACTATAGATGAAATTATATTAACTGACTGTCCAGCCAATCAAACTAATGTAACCATATTGACAGTGTTTGTTATGCATCAAGTTGACTACTTACTGGCAAATTAAGTGATCTTGCTGCAGTGCAATCTGTCTCTCACATATCAACCAATATTACAGCATGATGTCATCCAGCTGAATTTCAATACCAACAGCAGGAACACACACTTACATATTTTACCAGCTTCATCTGAAAGCAAAAACATTTCAAAAAATCAATAACTAGAACACTAACCCTGTGCAACTTCTAGCACAGCTTACATATTAGCCTACTGATGTAACTTACGCATTATGGAAAAATATACAAAATCTTGCGCCTAGTAACATTTCACAGTCAAGTTTTACATCAGATATAGTTTCACATTGCAGATAATATTAGTAGGCTATAATTACCAGCCTAATTGTGGGGTTTTAAGCCAATAAAATTAGTGACAATTTTTTACAATATCTGTAAATACATTTTAGGAACATTCTTACTGCACCATGTTTGGCACAGGCAAATTTGTTAAAAAATCTTTATAGGTTACTTGAGTCGTGCATTTCCAAAACCGGCCATCTCCATCAAAAGTGTTTTGCGAGAAATCGAGGAAAACTGTTTACCCATTTCCGTGATGTGACAATCAAGATGATGTATTGTAGAAATGTGTTAATAAATACAAACAATATTTAGTATAAGTCCCATAAATCATCGTTCATAACTTCATCAGTTATTTATGTTTTTAACTTTGGAGTTGGCCGGTATTGGAATTATCAATGCCACTTGGCCACTTTTGGAACAAAATCAATCGAAAATACCAAGAGTATTATTAACATAAAGAACATAAAAGTATGTTATTGTACATTGTTACACTGTGAATATGATATTAATAATAAATACAATACTGTTGGACATTAAGTCTAAAAGTGTTTGGTATACTTAAAAGATATAATCATAAAATTCAACTTAATTCCATAAATTACAATGTACGTTTCTTCTTAAAATATAAAATATCACACATATTTGACAAAAAATGTAACAAAACATTGTAAAATTCATACTTATTTAACAACTTTCAAATTTGTTGTTATTGACAGCTCTAATGGAAGTACTAGTTCAAACTATGACACCTGGACACAACACTTCAGCACTGTTACATGCTTGACTGTCATAGTACTTTTTACTACACAAATGAAGCAGCATCCTCTTCCATTAGGTCACATCGTTCATTGAAAGCACCCTCTGGTATCTCTTCTTCATGCAGTTGCAGGAATTTTTTTAAAAAAATTCTAAGTGCTTGAGCTTCTGTCAGTTGGCACCAAAATGTTTTGTCAGCATGTTGTTAAGATCCCTTATTTTAAGTGAGTTTACGTGAACACCTGATTTAACAACAACAGGAAAAACACCTTTTAAAGTTTTGGCTCACTTCGTTGTTGTCTTGTAGCCACAGAGGTCTGTGCGATAATGCATCTCTCCTGATACTAAAATGCTGTTTTCAGTCTTGTTCTTGATGAGTAAAAACAGTTTAGAGGCAGCAAACTTGAAGTGCCACTGTCCTGTCTGCTTAGTGACGTCTTGAGTTAAGGCTTTCCAATCATATACTAAACACTGTGTTCCAACATGAATATTAGACCCATGCTCAGCAAATATTTTAACGTATTCCTTTGGATCACATATTACTTCATGAGAACGATTTTGTTTCTCTATTCTGCCAAATACTCTGTCTGGTGGAAGGAAGGAATGCCCAACCATAAGAAAAATTATTTCTATTTTTTTTTAATACTTTGTGGGGCCATGTTGATAAACCAGTGGGAAAACATTGTAACCATAGTAGTGTTCTTGTTTTGGCCACTACATCCATCCGCAACCAATCTTAACGTACTGATATTAGTCCAATCAATATTACACAAAGTATGGTACACAGCTGACGAAATTTCGTTTGAGCCTTTTAGAAATTCAGGCTCATTCCAGTGATAAATTGTGACAGTATCGACATTAAGACGGGCTCTTGAGTGGCCTTTTACCACAGTAAAGTTATATTCGTACAACAGACGGCTATAGTAAGCGGCCTGATCTGACACTCGTGGCAAAACCTGTTTTTTTCTGGCAATCAAAAGACATTGTCAGTAAACCACCTGCAGTACTCCTAAGAATTGAATAGAATGCTTTTGCTTTCAAACTGTGCACCCTCTGTTGCATCATCAGCTCATTTTTCTTTCTTAAATTGGTTTCATGTTTAATTCGGTAGGTTGATTCAATGCATGTTGGACATGCATCTGTCCTAGAGGTGTTCCAAACCCTATGTTGTAAAACTTCGTAAAAACAGAGCAGAAATAACTTTGTTTTACGGACAAGTCAGAGTCCTTGTTCTCTTTCTGATACACACACCACATTTTTTTTATATTGAGATCACTGCTTAGGTAGACACACTCCTGAGTTTTGCTTCTGCAATAATGAACTTCAGTAGCTTTGAATCGCTCAATGAAGTATTTAACTGTTTTGAGCTTTGTAAGAAACAATTTCGATCTATGGTCCCCTCTCCGTCCTTCGTGAGGCATTTTGTCTGTTTTTCTGTACCTGGAAACTACTCCTTGCACCCTATGTTTAGAAATTTGCAGAATTTTTAGAAATGTTTCTCTGCACACAGGGACCATCCTGCCTGATATTTTCTTTGGAATAAAATATTTTATGGTTATCTGTTTCAGCTCCCGTTTATCTTCTGAGCACTGCCTTTTTTGTTTATTTTGCATTTGTGTGTTTGATTAAAAATGCATCCTGTAGTTTATCTCGGAGACCTTAGAAACATTCATGGAAGTACTTGACATCATTCTGGTTGAGTGTTGCACACTGGAACACTGGTTTGTCGTGACAACACTTCGGCATTGTTGGAGGGCCTCTTGAAGAATACCTGAAACAATGGGTTTTTATTTGACACTACCTTGACTTAAAATGTTTTAATGTTTGACAAAGCATTTTGATAGTACATTCGCTATTAAAACGTATTATTTGAATCATTCAAAGGTAAAAACATTTTTCTTTACTAAGTTGGATGATAGTTGAGCTGGGGAGGCACTATAAAAGAAGTGCATTACTTTTGTACAAGTAACTAAACGAATTATTCAAATATCTTTGTAAAGGTAATCCAAATATCTTTGTAAAGGTAATCAGTTCTAGAACAACTTTTAATAAATGGCAAGTAAAGTGGAGAAATGTGTTGCAAACCTACATCTGTTGGTTACATATTGAGGTTAGGAAATGTCATTAACAATATGTGTTGGGTTGATACAAA
>PNEQ01032307.1:0-18917 GCA_003012365.1 Medauroidea extradentata
TCCAGGGCCTTTTAGACTCAAGATTTGCTGTGCTGTCTTGCAGAAAGAAAAGAGGGGAAAGAAAGAGCTTATGCTGGTACAGTGTCTGGGTATGTGGCTTGCCAGACAACATCATGATGATACAAAAAGGGGTAGGGAAAATATGGGCTCAAATTTGAGTCACTTGCACTGCCCTACTACAATTACCCCCTTGCATCACCTGATGGCCACCAGGGCTCCCCTGCATCACCAACCATCAACATGCAAAATGTTGTGCTAATGTGATCCCTTACAAAGTTGTCTTCACTACAACTCACTCAAACTCCCAACACAAACAAATACGAAAGAAGAAAAGAAAATGCAAAAAGGAATATACATATTCATATGCCTTGAAATGGCTTAAGTACGTTACATTACTTTATTTTCTTGGCATTTCTTCCACTGAATTTTTTTTTGTCTACAAAACATGATTAAGTGTAGTAGTTAAGACTAAAATAAAATTAATATAATTAAGGAGGAAGAAATATTAATTTGTTGTCAGTAATGTACAACATCTGTTAAACTGACTTTTTACGGCTTGTATATAACATACTGTTGTTTCGAAAATAAGTGAGTCGTATGAATATGAATACATACACAAAATTTTACGGATGCAATTCTTCATTAAACAATACACACGAACCTGATGATTCTTTGTGAGGTCTTCTTTATCTTATAAAACGTCACACTTGCATTCTTGGAAAAAAATATGAGCTGAGCGTCCCGAAGATCTGTCCTAGAAACTGAACATTTGAACATCTCAGATACTGAACGGCCCAGTGTTTTAATTTTTAACTTTACGGAGAACATACACACGCATAGGTGTATTTATTATATATAAATATAATGCAAAGATATATGTAAAATGTATATATTGGGCCAGCATTTATAGCGGTCTGTCATGACGCCAAGAACATTATCGTGGCTTGTCGACAAAGATAATTGATATAAGCCTAAATTTCCAAGTGCTGCGGTTACATTCAGTCACATGTAAGCTGAATGTCTGTAAAGGATGATTGACAGTTGCCCACTCAGTCTGAAGGCACGTAATGTCTGCACAGGTACGAGTGGCCTGCGTCGTCAGGGTGGTACAATGGTGGGAAAAGGAAGGATGTGGTGCGCCACCTCGTCGCCATGACTGGATGTTGAGAACAGGGGAGGAGGAGGTGGCATGGCTCATCAGGTTGCTCAGCCCAATGACGTCGAGAGCGCTGAAACATTAAAATATGAGGCAAACGGCGGAATTGCACTAGGAGATTTGTTGAAATTATAAATTACGTAAGAGACACTTATCCTTTATAGAGATTTTTCAAATGTCATAACATTTTGCCTACTTTTATTTCAAGTTTGCTACATTCAGTAGGGCTATTTATTTCCTGTGCTATTTACAATGAATACTTCACATATAAGTTATTAATTCTATTGTTAGAATGTCTCCAAAAATGGGGGTAATCGTTAGATTGTAAAAGTTTTAATAAAATTGGGGGGAGAGGGGGTTGTCCTTTGTATTTGCTAATGTGCAGTTTTTGCCTTAAAGGTACGGTCTGCATCATGCTTTAAATGTGTTGCAATGTGTTTGTAAACAGGTTTTTTCTACATATGCCCGCTGTGCCAACATACAAAAAGAAAAGAAACACTTCAGTCAATGTCAATGTCGGGACCTCGTTGTTAAAATCACTATGCTCATTAGAACACTATTTAACCCCTCCAACATGGCTAAAATAGTGTTTTTTTTAGACTGCCGTACTTCTAAATATACTAATAGGATGCATGTGAAGCTCAAATTGCAATGTGCACTGAACTTGCTACAGACTTTCCATCAAAAAAAAATATATTCTCACCCCTGAGATGTGTCCTGTGGTAAAATCGGTTTGGTGGGAACTTTGTATGCTATTTCAGAGGTTGGCTCTTTGAGGCGACACAGCATTTGATGCATGTTTCAAGGTTGACCTTGTGTCTCCGTCATTACTGAGCCTCTAACGCACTGGTAGGCGGAACCCTTGAAACGGCTTTGATACTGAGGTTGGTTGCATTATTACCAACAGTATGTATGAGTAAAACATACATGTGTATAGGTCATCAATAAATGTAGATTGACACTGGGGAAGTGGTGCGACTAGTGAGAGGTTTTGTTTATTTAGCTTATGACATGACATACATTTAAATTAAAATGTTAACAACAGGACACGGAAGAGTGCAAATATTAGCGTGGCTGCTAGAATCTTGTGCAATGACGGCGGGAATGGAGGCAGGAGATTTGGCCAAAAAACTTCTAAAGGCATGTAGGTATTAGTGATTGTTACGTTGCCCAATTGTATTGTAGTCATGTGGATTTTGTTGCTATAAGAAGTGAAGAACAATTCTGTATTACTAATACCAGTGTGTTTACAGATATAGCAGTGTCGTAATTTTTGTGATATGTCCCACCACCTAACATACATCCAACAATTTTCCCTCTCATTTAAAGTTGTGTTTAATCTTTAGTATAAGTTTTTTGTATTAGGACGTGATATTTATTATGAAGTTGTGAGTAACATTGCTCTTAGATCTACTAACTGTATATTTTCTATATTGAATTGGCATATCAGTATTATTGGTCCCATGGTTCTTGGATTAGGGCTCTAAGAAAGGCTATTTCCAGGTTGTTTAGCTCGTTTAAAATCCATGAATGTGGAGTATCTAGAAGATCATAAAACAGTTTCATCTACTTGGTTTTTTAAACCTTTAGATGTGTTATATTGTATGTGGCCCAGGGTGTAACCATGATGAGGTGAGTTAGAATTATATTGTCTGTGGCCCAGGGTGTAACCATGAGGAGGTGAGTTAGAATTGCATCCACTTAGCATCAATGCTCTATACTTCAAGCTATTTTATGTATGGCATAGTCTTGGGGCTAATTTTTCTTGACAAGATAAACAAAAGCTAAAAATGTAAACTACATTCACTAAAAATAATTTAGAAGAAACATACTACCTTAAATGTTATGAGTGGTCTCCCTTGTTTGTATGGAGCTTGCGGATATGTTATTTTGTTTTCTGCCCTTGTGCTTGAGCAGTGTCTTTTCTCTGGGTCTGGGCTTTATATCCCTTCTATTGTGTTTGATTGGTGGTCGGCTTCGGCCGTTTTTCGGAATGGCTTCGCCCCGGTTGACGGTGCTATAGCCTTCTCTTGCCCGCCGGACCTGCCACTCCACTGGCCATGGAGGGGAGGGCCTGGGGGTGTGAGGGGGTGTAATTTTGCCGGCTGGCGGCAGGGGCGCTGTAGATAGGTGGGACTGGGAAGCGAGCTGCGGTGTGGTGGCACGTGCCAGAGACACTGTACTCTCAGGTTGAACTTCGAGCTGGCATGATCTAACGCTCCGGGTGGAGTGTATGAGTGTTGTCGCGAGTGTACGTTCTCGGCAATAGTTTGTCGGAGTGTTCGGCGATGTAGACCTTTATAGGCGCTGTTGGTTAGCTGGCCTAGCTGATTATTGGAAGGATGTTCTCCCCTCACTGCATGGTAAGGGGGCGGCCTTGTGTTCGGGCCCATTTGATTCTCGTGGAGTAAGCCCTGTCACCGCAGATGGTATTTTCCTGGTCTTCACCTACTCACAATTCTGGGAAAACTGAGTAAAGACAGTAACTGGATATTTGTCTGTCTGTGAGAGGGCGCATGGCTGCTTTAGGATAACTCGTATGAACGTCTTTTGGAAGGTCCGAGGCATAAAAGTGGACCTAATTGGATGGTATTAGCGATAGGATCCCGGTACCGTTCTCAATGATAATAGGGGATTATTGACGAGAGGTGTAATTGCACAATGAATACATGTTGAGAGCATGTCGCTTACGAGTCAAATGGTAAAGACTGTGATTCGAGTTGTAGTGCACATATTTAAAAGAGTTGAATATTTGCAAGCACTTGGATGAACTGATACAGAGATGTGTAATCGCCGGAAATATCTTATTTTACCGGGTTTTGTGAATTTGTGTAGGTATTGTATTGCAGAATTTATGTTCTGTGAAGTTGAAGTGGTAATACACACGTTTTTTGAACTAGAGATGTGTTTCCTTTCTTTGCTCGAGAATGTTCAATTGTTCTCTAACCTGCTATAAGCATTTGTTGGTAGACTTGGTAGAGACTTGTGACGCTCTTGGAATTGATTTACTGTGCCTATAGGAAGGCTTTTAGGGAGCTGGATAGTAAAGGCCGCTGGTCTTTGGGAGTCATTGTTGCCAAAACGGCACAGTTATTTTCTATTATAAACAGATACAATTTGAAGAATAATCGCTTTACACTTTTACAGGCAAGCCACTGTGAGGCCGTAGTGGTCGAACACTCTCACAAGTATACAAAATATATTTGTATTGACCAAAATAATTTGAAAATATTTTTCTACATTAGTATAGCTGGAAATTTTTTATTTCTGTTATATATTTAGTAAATAAACACTTTACTGTGAAATTCAAAGCAGTAGCTCAAGTTCACGTGTCGCATGTTATTACGCAACATAACATGAAACCAGGCTGGTAGCAAAACTATTTCTCCTTCTATCCCTCTCCTTCTACTCTTTCGCCGCCCTCTACTCTTGGTTATCTCAAATCTCAATGAACATACAAAGGTGCATGCATATCTTTCTACTTCAGCCAGTCATCACAAACCTTCTCCTTCGCCCGCTTCCAGCGATTTCATGACAATAATCACGCTGTGTTGCCACGCATATCACACTGCTATAAATCTATCGGCCAGCTTGTTTATTTCCGTGTGCAGATTTTAGTACTTCGCCATTTACCGGACATTCTGATTTACCGGACCATACCTCTCTCAATAAGTCCGGTAAAACGAGGGTTTACTGTACAATGATTTTGTCACGTGCATTTTGTGTTACATATGCAAGGCAAGACCGCTTTCCATACTGCTTTGGCTATACAAACACCATAAAATTACAGACAAAACACGTGTACACTAATATAGTACTAATAAATACTTAAATGTGTATTAATTGAAACATTGTTGATCTTAAAAATATTCAGTACAGACCATACCCTATTAATTATTTTGGTATTTTTGGTCTGAATGATCTATAAGTAGGTTATGGCTGTATGGTCAAGTTATAGGTTTTTGGTATCTGTACAGTAACTGAGCTTTAAGTTTATCTTTGCACAAATTGTTTACATCGTTGTCAAATAGGCTTTGCATTAGGTAAATATGGCATTGTTTCTGTTTCAATTTATTTTAAATCAGCATGCTACAGGTGTGTGTTCAGTTGTGAGTTCAATTATTAACATAATTATTTACTTTCATGATGGTGCATTATACGAACACTCGGGATACCGAAGACTATGAAGTTTCATTTTCTGTTAAGTTACTGTAATGTGAGCTCGCAGTATGAAGTGTTGAAAAGGTATTTTATTAATTTGCCTGCTGAACAAACTAACTATTGACCTCAATAGGTCTATAGATGCGTGGAAAGGTAATGCTCTTGCTAGTGTGGTTGGGCAAAGCCATTATCGAGTATAAAATAAACACAGACATTTGAAGCAGCAAACTAAAATATTTGTCAAAGAAACGCAGGATCACGACATGCAAGTGACTCAAGTGAGAGTGAGTGATAGCATGTCATGTTGAATTTATATAAAGAATTGTTTATTTTTTGTTATATACGCATGTACCGTTCCCAAATAAGGTGGAACACACAAACTAGAATGTGTTATAATTGTTGCCATACAACAACACATAAGCACTAGAAATTCTTCTTATCTGGCAAATGATTAGTTAGAATAAAAAATTTTTTTCCTGACTTTGAACTAGCATTTTGACACACTTCGTTGAAATCCTGACCATATACAAAATTGTTAGTTATCAAGGGTGGTTATTTTGTGTGACCAAGCAGTAAAAATTTCTTCCTTTCTGAAGTGTAACAATGTTTTGTAGAACCTGAATCACTGCATGTAAAATTATTCATACCAAAATTAGCTGTATATATGGAGTTGTCATAGCAGACATTAAAATAAAATACAATTTTTGAAGAAGGTGGGACCTAGGCTGGGGCAGACACTACAACAACACACCCTAGCGGATGTGAACAACACTAAGGGGGTGAAAAATGTCAAAATACAATAGTGTTCAAATTGCGGCCAAATAAGTTTACCCCCATGCTCACACCTAGTAACCCAACTTGTGCTCTCCAGCGACAAGCTACAATGAAGTGGGAGTTGACCATATGCACTCATCCAAAGATGTGACCCTGTGTCACAACAGAGTTCCGTGTATTTTACTATTTGAATACAACAGTGAAAGAACGTCAAATGTAATTAACCTCTCTCTATTAAATATACAGTAAACCTCCGATATAACAACATCGGATCTAACGACTTCGGCGATCTAACAAGATAATTTCTAGGAACCCTGGAAAAATTAATGTTTTGAAATTGATTAAAGGTAAGCAAAGTGCAATACATCACAGTAAAATGTTATTTAAAAATAATTATGCGTACATTAAACGATAACGTATTGCAGTTATCATAAATTAGTGACATGCAGCTGTGAAACAAAATAAATCTGTTGAAAAATTTTACAAACTTTGGCTGGAATATAGTTGAGGCGTGCACCGGGTGAGTAGGCCACCCGCGCAACACCGACATATATGAGACGTGATGACTAAAGCCCAATACACACGGTTATCGTTTTTGAACAAGAAGGTGAACACGTTCTTGTTCAAGGCGACTTGCATCGTGTGAATTGCCTACTTGTATGCAAGTAGCATGCATGCAAGATCTTGCATTCTACCTAGAATCATTTAGAGGCGGTTCTAATTTTCATGTGCCTTCCCGTGCAAATTGTTTGTTTATATTTTAATTTGGCTCGTTTACGTATGTTAATATATTCTTAGTAGTATTTATTTGAGAGTAGAACACAAATTGTAGCCTCGTATAGGCACAAAACTTTATTTTTGTGTTTCTATTCTGTATATAACTGATGTCTTTTATAATTTCAAATTACAAATTCCAAATCCTTGTTATTTTTTATGGTAAGAAAAATCACAACATTAAAAAATATATATAACAAACAAAAAAGGACCTCATTTTTCTAATCCTATTTGGCGTAGAGGCACATTGAAGCTAGTATGCAAGTATTGCCGTGTGTATGGTATGTTCATGAAGTATGTATACAAGGGAGTGTAAACATTTTTGTTCACCTTTTCGTTTTCACCTTGGTGTACATGAAAGAGGCCCAGGATGTGTATTGGGCTTAATGCTGCCTTATCTGCTCCCTCCCCCTTACTACTCCGTGCGTCATTCTCCCTACACTTCCCTCACACACTCCTACACAAAGTCCTTATCTCAGCTACGACGTGTCATACTATTGGTAATTTACAATCTTTTTTTGTGGAATCGTAAAAAAAAAATTTTGGGTCAGAAAAATTGAAAATTAAGGAAAATTATTCTTGTTGCATTTTCCTTGGTGAGTGCTGTGCTGTAAGAAACACTGCTTAAAATAAATAACACTCCTGACTGTCATTCCAGTCAATAACCATTCACTCCAGTCAATAACCATTCACTCCTCCCACCCCCAGCCGACAAGCGAGATTTTGCTTGTGTGTGCCCACATCAACTGCTGATTGTCTGATAGTCACGTGCAACTTGCATCCTGTCTCGCCAGTCGTGACAAAGTAAAGCCATATGTTTGTTTTTCCTCTCCCACTCGACCACTCTCTCCCATCAACCAATGTGTTGGTTTCCATGTCTTGTGAGAGCCTAAGGGGATGGGAGTTGAAGAGACGACGTGTTTAATTTTTTTCCCACCCTCGTTACAGCACGGCAAAAAAAAAAGACCAGCATTGCACTCAGTCAGTAAAAGAAGCAAAAGAACTATCCAGCATTAACTCATCTTTTTTTCTCTCGCAACAGAATTGAGCTCGGCTTGACCTTGACACGTTCTGCTGTATTATTGATCCACGTGAGGCACGTGACTATGAAATCGCTGCATTGTGAAAACGGCGTATGAGGCAAATACAACAGTCACATCGCAGTGTGCGGCGTGTGGGTGATAATGTTTTTGTTTTATGCTCCCTCGGCAGAGGAGCAATAAGAATGACTGTAGCCAGCGTGCCGAGAGCCACTTCGCCTCTATTCGCAGTATAGAGCATTAAACTGGTGCGTTGTGCATAGTTTAATTATTTTTCCAATAGGTCTTGAACTTTCAGCAGCGAGTAATATTCAGTCATTTTACACGTGGCTGCACCTTGAAAAGTCAGTTTTTAGTCCTTTTGAATGGCTCCAAATTCACGTTCATAATAGGCATTCGAGTTTTCCAAAAATACAGAAATTTTTTAAAATGTTCTTTAGTAAGAACTTTTATTAGTATTGTTTGAATTCTTGTTCTGCAACACACTGTAACAGTTCTTGCACAATAAAAAAAAAAGCTGAGTGGCTGTACAGAAAGGTTTTAAATCGTCGCAATATACTTTCACATAAATAATAAGAGTTGTTCTGTTATGTTCTGTGCACTTCACGCCAGGCAAGCAGGATGAATCACGTGCACACGGCGAGCTGAGTGGGAGGCAAGCCAATGCCAGCAGCCCAGCTTCTATACCACTCCCCTCCCCCATCCTACACAGCCAGACTGAGCGTGCTGCGCGGACATTCACGTCACGGTACACGGGGGATTATGGAGCACCATTTTATTTGGAAGATACCTTTTCATTGTTCTAAAATATAATTTCAAATAAAAACTTGTTTGTTTTAAGTCTGTAATTTTTTTCTGTACATTAACTTTAAGAAAAAACACACTTAAATTTTTTTTTTTTAATTGTTGGGGTGGGGTTAAATTATGACCTCGCGACTAACGACATTGGGGGTCTAACGACATAATTACCTGGCACCGTGCAGTGTCGTTAAATCTAGGGTTTACGGTACTTTATAACAATTATGTATGATCTTATTGACATACCTATTATATATATAATTTGATTTATTTAGCGCCAGCACACAGTGATGCAACGGAGTCACTAAACATCAATATTGTTGCTGGCACGTAGCCGCTAGTGCTTTGAGATGCAGAGGTAGCTTAAATTCCATTGACAGGTGGCATCGGGGTTAAGTTTTCGCCACTTTGCTCAGAAACTAATTTAGTCATTGTGTTTGTCTGTTGTTTAATAAGTATGGGTTTATGATCAACACATTCAAAAGTATTAGAAAAGACTTCTTATGAATATAATTGCCAATTATTGTGAAGTTTCTGGTGATCTGTAATTTGTTATGTTTTATGATCTGAAATTAGAAACAGCATTTTTTATCCCTTTCACATATAGAAAATACATTATTTATGGTTTCTGTTAAGTGTGTTTTCGTCATTCATGGCAGTATGTTGAACGGAACTTGACTTCTTGAATTGCTTCTATCATATTATGTTTTTTTAGTGGCTGTTTTGAGATAAAAATATATGTGTGTGTTTGTGTTTATGTTTGTGTGTGTGATTGTTTCTGTGTGTGTGATTGTGTCTGTGTGTGTGTTTGTGTGCATCTGTGTGTCTCACCCAAGGGCTGCTGGATCCAGAAAACAAAAAAAAAGCCTAGTTTTATTACTTGGTGGTAGTAGCAAGTATGCAAAAATTCAGTAGTTGTAGCATGGTAGATCTGGGATATTATGCCTGAATAATTTTTTTTCTGTAGAATTTGATTTTGTTTATTTACATTGCATGAGAAAATTGCATTTAGCGATAAGTTAAAATGTAATTATATTTTTCATATATTTTTTTTTACGTTCAGTGTTTCAACTCGAAAAGTTTGCTGAGGCAGGAAGTATATTAAATGTAGCCAAGTGTTTTGTTCTCAGAGGAGATGATAGTGATGCCAGGGGAGCCTCAAGCAGATAACAGCAGACGAATTGATGTCACGATGGCCGATCATCCTCTGAACCTAAACCCTGACAGTCAGTGGCAGACTTTCTTCAAAGATAATGAAGTTCTTCTGCAGATTGACAAAGATGTTAGGTAATCCAACTTTTATTGCTAGCAAATTTTGACTCGAGGGTTTTAATATGTATGAAAAGAAAAACTTTGTGGTATAAGGCGGGATGAAATTTTAAAATTAGCTCAATCATTCAGTCAACAACCATGGCTTGAGCAAAGAGGATCTTTCTGTGTGAGGATTGATGATAGTAAGATTTTCATTAAATTACATCCACTGCATTAAAATCAGTGGCGCTGGTTTAATACCTCCACCGCTTTAATCATTACGCAGTTTCCTTTATGATTTTTTACTGGTGAACTCAAACCTTACCATGTGTAATGCATACAGAACTTTAACTCTTTTCCTTCCTCCAGCTAGCTCATTTAAAGTACAGCAGTGAAGTGACTAAATTAATATAACCACAGTATATTTACCACTTTCACAAATTGCTCTTTATACAACTTGCAACAAAATCTTCATGTTAAATGCCATCCCCTGGACTAGCAGCGAAACATGCCATTAACAGATATGATAGTAATCTTTACCATAATCTCACAAAAACAAATTTTCTCCACAATCCTTACTTGTGGAAACGTTAATCACATTCTATAAGTTAAATAACATTAGTCAAATTCATTAACTCAGAAGGTGGATCCGCACCACACTTCTTCACCGTGCGTTCAGTACTGTAAGAAACTGACTTATGTAAGGGTTACGTTTTGAGTTTGTTAAGTAACTAAAATTTTTTGTAAGTCAATCGTCTGTACTGTACTTTAATGCAAATTCTGAAGGAATTACTATATTTTAAATGTTACGTTCAGGAGCAACAAGGTTAACCAGTTAAATAAATAGACAGAGAGCTCAGGCTGATACTTCTTGATAGTGATACGCTATGAAAGGATGAAGACATTGTTGTGCGGCTATGCAGTTGCGCTAGTCCTGCGGGAACAAGGGTAGGAATTTACATGTCATATTAAATTAGGTGTGGAGTTTGTCCGGTTGTACACTACGTTTATATGTGAAATATATATTTATGTATGAAATCACCCGTTTTTCAAGTTCTTCCTTTACGAACTATAAATTATTTTCTATTGCAGTGTTGCAATTGCTAACTGATGCGGATGGCTTATTTGCAGACACTTGATATTTGTGAATACGGACAAAATTGTGAGTGAGAGATTTTTGGTCAGTGCTTAACATTTAGATCTTTAGTATTGAAGGGTGACATGAGATAACTATGGAGATGTGCCAGAATGAAGGGTTGGGGGAAATGGGAGATCCTCGAGAAAACCCGCCGACCTGCAGCATTTACGATTCCCACATGTGAAAATCCAGGGACCAAACATTAGGGAATCAAACCGAGATTGCCTTGGTGCAAGGCAAATGGTGTGACGGTTCCACTATCTCAACTCTCCATGAATAAAATAGTGACGGAGGCACATTTAAGTAAATTGCGGTTGGACTACTTGAAAAACAAACTTCGCGGTCCACCTGTACCAGCTCCACTATCCAGTAAAACACAATTACAGAGAACCCTCGATTACTCAGATTTCAATGTCCCGGACTTCGGATAACTCAAAAAGAATTTTAAAAAAAATTATAATAATAATTTTTAATTAATTATTTCTTGGTTAAAAGACATAACAAAAATTGTTTCTGCTGGATTTAAATTCATCACATTATATTTTAGAACAGTATTAAACTTTATAACATAGTCGTCCATCACTGTTGGCCTTTAATAATCGCACAGTAAATATCTGGCAAGTTCCGTGTGGTAAAATGTTGCTAGCGAGGCACGCGACGTGGGAGTAAAGATGCAACGCAGCAGGCCGACCTTTCACTTCTTTATCTTTCCTCCCTCTTCGTCCAGCAAGCCAGGCACGCACGTGTGTCATAAACAAACATTTCAGTGTGGTGCCTGTGAAATGACGTTTATAACGGGTTACAATGACACATAAACAGAAAACTATTTTGTTCTGGTATGTGCAATGAATTCAAGGTTGCAAAACAAACTGTTCCGGACAATATAAAAGAAAATTTAAAAATCATTGCTTTGCATTGCGATGTAGAAAAATTGATGAGAGGGTTTTACGCACCTTTAACAACGAAGTTTTCAAGAGCCGATGTGGGTGGTGAAAGAACAACACAACATCCATGCCTGAGCTAGGATTCAAACCCAAGGCCTCTCGCACAGTACACCGACGCCTGACTGCGCTATGGAGGCCGGCGTAATGTAGGAAAATTGTGCTTTAGTCAATTTGATGGGATAGAGAAAAAAAAAGGGGGGGGGGAAGGAAAATTTGTCCCGGGCCTTATATTTTTGCGTTTGAATAAAAAAATAAAAGATAAAGAGTTATTATTTAAAATCAATGGGCTTTTATAAAGTTCCTATTAAACCTTGACGGTTGCTGTGAAATGTATTTAAAAGTGTAAGTGCTAATAAAGACGCCATTGATGTCCATTGCCGAGGTGAGAGCTATGACAGCGCAACCAACATGCCAGAAGTGTGAATTGCTACAAGTGCACAGTATCATCACTGCAACTAAAAAAAGAGAGAGAGGGGAGAGGCTCAGATTTACGTTGCCCCGGGCCTCATTAATATTCTAATGAAGTGACCCTGGGAAAAACTATTTCTCGTAGAAACATTTGAATTTATTGAATGCTACAAATCTGGTGTAGACGGTAAACAGATGGTACAGTCAGTAGAGATCATGAGTGGTTGTTGTGAGAGGTGTAGAACTGCAAGACACAGCTGAAAACAAAGCACATTTAACTAAGCAAAACGGTAATTTAGACAGTTGTCCAATACATTACAATTCATGGTCTTAAATGCAACATACATAAAATTAATTTTAAAAATTTGTAGTGTTAAAATGTGTTCACATATGTCTGTACAGTGACCGAGAAGGATTGTTAATTACAGTACCTTTTTTATTTGTGTATACGAGGAAAATTATTTTTGTACCTTTGGAACTTTGTAGGAGGGTAGAGTAACTATCAGGCTAGCAGCTGTGACATTTAGACGTAAGGTATTTTTCAATGTAAACATCTTGTGTGAGATGTGTGTGGTCACGTGCGGTGTTTGTATTGCTGTTGTAATGAGACTGTACCGGTTGACTTTGAGTACTTCCGCTCGCAACCTTCCTAGCTTATCTCCAATAATCATTTCTTATCTCTCTCACACGTGCACACACATTGGCTGTCGCCAGCCAGAGGAGAACTTCTATGTAATATATAAGGGTGCCTTGGTGCCAGCTTCTAGCAAGAGGATCAGCTAGAAGTAGCATAAAAAATAAAGATCTTACTACCCACATTGTTTGATATTCTTTTATAGTCCTCCACATTACATTAATTTTCCCACTGCATGGCGGCCCTCCCGTATCTTGATACAATAGTTACATAAAAAACAGTATGTATTGCAGCATCTTTTGCTTGTAGAAATGGTAGTGTACTAATTTCTTTTCATTTCTTGTGATTAATTACTGATTACCCCACTTCCCCGGACACACCTCGATAACACGGACTAATCGTAACTCGGACAGCTTCTTCCCCCTTTTAGTTCGAGTTATCGTAGTAAACACAACCATTTCCGTTTAAAGGAAGCATGATGAAACCATATTCTAGAAATCTATTGATAAATGAGCAAGGAATATTTAGTGTCAGAGTATCTACAGATCGCAGAAGCATAGAATACGCTTTTGGTATGCTCACAACGAAATTTAAGGCATTGAATATGGTCATTTGTTGCCACCATTCATATGTTGTTGCCATCAGTCAAACTAGAAACATTGTCCAGACCCCAATATAACATCTTAGTGATGTTGGATATTGTTTAATTTCTTCATAAAATTAAAAATATTAAATAGTTAATAGTAACATATTTTCAAGTAATACGCAATGCCACTTGACGCTTCGCTGAGTCACTCGTGACTTTAAAGTGACTTGGCAGGGATGTGGAAAGGGCATGCCCTCGCCATATCACTCCTGTCTATATTGTCATATTAGTGTATATTGAAGTGACTGGATACAGACTCACAACTCTGCCTCACATCCCTGCTATGCCCTTGCCACGTCTCCTCTGTGTGAATCGCTCGTTAGAGGGGGCATAAAAATAAAATTTTTAGTTCCCTCTTTTTTTTTTTTCTGCTAGTTCCTGTCCAAATCTAAAAATTTTCTCACGTACTGTATTTGGTCCTGCTTTATCATGTCAATAATAAACTGTATATTGTTGCATAATTTTTTTAATATGATAATTTGCGTAAGGAAAATTAAAGGCTGACTTTATTAGCAGGACAGTTCATTAATACATTGTAAAGTTTCTGAAGTTGTTTGGCTGAATGGTTTTTATTGCTGACAAGTTTAGTGTGAACATTTCATAACTGCTCGAAGTGAGTATTCGCCAGTGTTTCTTGTAACTCGGAGTATGACAAAATGGAGGGGAGGCAATGGAAAAAGTGGTGGTGCACATGCTCACGGTCCTACCTCTTAATATTTCCTTATATATTTATTAACGTTGTTTTGATGTCTTGTGATAGCCAATTAAAATATTTCTTGCAATATGTGTCCAATGTTTTATGCATGTGTGCACAGTTGGTGGCACTGAATTCAGCAGTGTTTTAAAATGGTGGGAGGTTGTGCTGTTGTGGCTTACTTTACCCTGTGAAAATATATTAGCTGCTTTTGTGCATATTGTATACGTACCCACAGTTTGCAGTGATATGGCTGTGGTTCTTATATAGAATAAGCAGTATATGCAGTTCTTTAATGAAGAATACAGTAGTGTCTCATCATAGCGAAATGTTACGGTTATGGGTTCGAACTTTGCTATAGCAGTGTCTTTGCTATAGCCGAATTCGGCCGATTGTGACCTCTAAACCCAAAAATGTTATGAAAACTGTCTTTAATATTATGTAATTACAAAGTAGTATGTTATTCTAAGGAAATATAGGTTTATTTCAACAGGTAAGTATGCGCTGGTTACAGTGATACCCAACAAGTATGGGTGCAACTATTCGCTAAGTCAAAACGGGCCAAAATCTCCGCCGCGGCATGTAAGTGTGACTGTCAATCGCTGGACCAGCTCAACGGTGTTTCGCCCATGCGGGTGCGCGACAAGAGTACACGCGTCAGCAGTCAACATGATTACACTGCCGGCCGCTGCAGACTGTAATCAGTTTGACGAGTGTAGCATTTAATTTATTTATTTTAGCATGCATGCTCTGATGATAATTTTGAGTGCCCTTTCACACTGTGTCAAGCATCGAATAATTTTGTGCGCTTTCCCGAGACATATAAGTCTGCTTGGACGTGTGAATGTAATTGTACACTTGTCCGTTGCGCAGGTAATGCTAACGTCATAGCTGCCAACTATTACGATTTTCCTGTACAATGTACGATTTTGTGCCCTATTGTACGGTTGTACAATTCATGTGAATTATTGTACGATTTTCAAGCTTTCCAATTTTTTTCTCGTTTGGTTAATTCATACTATGAAATATGGTACCGAAATCCTATAATTTCAGTACCAAACATGTATGTATATCTGACTTAAAGTGTCATATATAATAAAGATAACTGAAATATAGTAGTTTTGGGAACTAGTGTGCTTCATTTATAGCTTTTGTACTATATTATTCACTACAGAGTACCGTATTATTCACTCATCGTACGAATGTAACCCGAACTAACTTTGCCGATCACACCCAATCGATTGTAGTTATGCAAACGTTGCTGACTTTTATTTTCACTTTTTAATAATGTCTGGGTATGAAACATTTAATGTTGAAAATTATTTGTTGTCACAAATGTTTTGCACTGAAAGTGCGGCGTGTTCCAGTTGTTAGGGCATAAACAATACTAACTTTTCGCGGGCAATCACGTGACAGCCACACTTTTTCAGTGTAAGGTGCGCACTGAGTGTAGTCCATTGGAATACACCATTGGTTATTGTAGAGGCGTATTTTAGTGCCGGTACTTTTATTGACATCACATTTAATAGTCATACAACGTAGGAATATCGCAACTTTCATATCTGGGAAATACTACTTTGCAATTCGTACAATTACAGTTTTATATGGTTGCCAAACCGTGCGGATGTTAAAAACTGTTAAAAAATTTAAGGCATGTGGTATTAATTTTGAATAATAGATTAAATTCTCTCACATCTGCACATTCAAGATGTATGATTTATATCTCAAATCCACAGTATTTGCAGTGTCGGAGAGTTGTGGTTAGATGTGCCAAGTGTAATTAAATTGCCTAATTTGCACTCTGTAATAATTTTTCGTGCATTTATGGAACTGTAAAATAGAATTTAAAAGCTGTGTTGCCCGAAATCGTAAAGTAGGGGCATATCTATTGGTGTATTAAAATCAGTAAAGTTTGTAAATTTGCAGAAACCAAAACTGCCTATACCTACTAGGTTTGTTTATGTTTGTTTAGGTTTGTATGAATATCAAAATTATGAGCAGTATTTATGATGGTACAACAAAGTAAGCCTACTGTAAAATAAGTTCAGTAATTTCCTTGTTATGTTTTATTTTCTTTATAATAGCCCTAGGGAGGCTATGTAATATTAGCCATGAATACGAATGGTAGTCAACATTTTAGCTAATTGTATTAATTATCCAGCATGTTCTAAATTTATTTTGAATACAACATATTAACATATTAATAATGTAGTATTTTATTTAAAAAATAGTCAAAGTGTTATAGTTCAATGACATTTATATACACACAACACGTGAAATGTCGCGACTTGTTTACGCACAATTTTACTCATTTTGAAAACTGTACTATTTACTGAATCTTTGAGGTTGGCAACTATGTAATGTTATTTTTTCCAGCAAAAATAAGTGACGCCAACAATGGTAGTTTCTTTATTTTCACGCACTAGTAGTGAAATGTGTTCAGCGGCGGCACAAAGTTTAGTTCGAAGCCAATTAGCAGTATCAGAAGTGGGCGCACGTGTACGCTTTGACTTTGAGTAAGGTAATAAGTTTGTGATTGTATTCTGGCAGTGTGCCGACAGAAAACATGTCCGACCTACGTGAGCGCTACCAAATCTAGACAAACAGTTCATTGAAAAGCAATGCTCAAGCTAGACGTGCTCGCTTTCACACACGGCCCACCACCCATGATTTTTTTTTACTTTTTATTATTCTTTCTTCCCCTTCAGCTATCCAAACAGACGTGTTCCAAGACAAAAAAAGTGTGACTTACTCTTGTTCCCACGTTATTCCTGACGGTGTGTACGATACTTTAACAATGCAACGGCCAGCCCGCAAAAATTTATTGCTTCTTGCTCAAGTTTATGGGATGTTTAGTGTGTTAAAATTATAATTTATAATTAGTGTACAGTAAATGTTGAAATTGCCACTAAACTAAATGATAAAAACACATATGGCTGACTGTGTGAGCCTGAAGATGAATCAGAACAGCAAATGTACTGATACAGGATGCATCCTCTCATCAGCCGTCCTTTCTGCTTATCTCAAAAACCTAAAGGTTTACGGAGTAAAATATGAGCAGTAGCAAGCTAAGCAGAGATAAGCATGAGTAGTTATATGGGTGCGGTGTGAGGGAAAGAGACAGCACAATTGTCTCTCCCAGAGGCATTTCTTCTGTATGTGTGGTGTGTGTGTGTGTGTGTGACTCAGGTATAGCACAGCCGGCGACAATTATTCTTAGTGAAGAAACAGCATATGTCTGTCGTTATTCAGTCAGAACACGCAGTTTCTGTTCCAAATAGCCACGTCGTCATCTAAGCTGAGCGGATGCTTTTTGGGGGTGCTTGACAACTGTTTCTGGCATCGGAGCGTTCCACTTTTATCTCCCCCCCCCCCCTTTCCAATTCCATTCTCGTGTTGCTGGCTGGCTGTGGTTTTTTATGTATAAGCAGGTTGAGGGAGGGACAGAGACATTGCTGAACTCTCTCATTTGTGCGAGTATCCGAGCAACCCGCTTCTTGTTAACCGTACGCAGGATCTAGATGCAAGCGACAGAGCAGCGGGCTGATGCACCCTACCACATCACCAAAACAAATACCTACTCTCTTCACAAGGTCATGTTCATCGCCGCAAGCCTGCTTCACATGGTCACGGATCTCGCTGCAAGCCTACTTCACACAACTCACCATATATGTTTCTACTCATAAAATTCACATTTTTCATGGAATTTTTTTGCAATTTTTTGACGGTTCCTCAAAAAGGCTGCGCTATAACCGTGTTTTCACTATCACAGTGTTCGCTATGACGAGATTCTACTGTAGTTACAGGAACATTTGTTTATAATGTCTGAAAAGAGTAAATTGTTGGCATTTCACAGTTGTGCTCTATCGCAGGTTATGGCAAGATGACAAAATTTTTATTGAAAAGTTTTGTGTTTCAATTTAAATCACAATATTGAAAATTAATAAATTATCTTTTCATCTGTCAATGTAAAGGTAATCAACATGGTGTAACTGCAGCAATAACCCTGACAATAAAGTATAAATATAGCATCTATGGTAATGTGTCAAACATGAAACAAAATTAAAAAAAAATAAAAAAAAAAATATATATATACTGTAATGGGCTCCGCCGCTTCCTCGTCTACGTTGTACGTCTACGTCGCCGTGTTGTGTTTGGTTATCTAGACGTCCCTGTTCGGGGACGCCAGATGTAGTGGGGCTGCTGCTCTGCGTCTTGCGTCTACGTCGAGTTGTTGTTATCTTGACGTTTATAATTGAGGTTATGATGTTCCTATTCGGGGCGGTCAGAATGTGACGGCTGCTTCTTCTATGTATGTTGTTTGTTTGTATAGATGTTGGACGCAACTCTCCTCCGTTGCTATTACAAGTAGTTAGCCGGCAAAAAAAAAAAACAAAACAAAACCACAGCGAGCTGATGTAGAGGCGGTGCCTATTATATTGATGCCCGGATAGCAATGAGGTTAATCAGCTACAGATGAATAAAATAATAAAAATCAT
>PNEQ01032311.1:0-10106 GCA_003012365.1 Medauroidea extradentata
TACAGACCGCAGTCAGCCGGCCGCCTACGAAGGCTGCGATGAGCGCCCGGGTCGGACAGCTGAGCGCACCGTGGATGGGCAGGAGCAAGTTGGCAACGCCGCGCGGAGGGGGTAGCGACAGTTAGGCGAGGGGAGAAGGGAGCTTTCCCTGAGCTCGCGAGCACAGGATACAAGGCCAAGGGACGGAGACATACAACCTTCCCGTCCGACGCATCTCTCACGACTGAACCGCGCTGGAACCGACCATAGCCTATATACAAGCGCGCGGAGCGGTGGAGGGACATCTCTTTGAGACTCCTAATGATATCACGACAGTAAAATAAGGTTTCGGAACAGTAACGATTTTTTCGACTTGAACCGTGCCCTTAAGCTAGGCAGTCATTGAGCGACAGACAACATACAGTTTTACATGATGCATCAAAAACAGGCCTTACATCTGTAGTAGAAATACTGTTGAAAACATCTCTATGAGGTAAATAGTGTCCACGCTGAGGCAGTTCTGCAGGCATTTCTTCAATAATATTTTCTCGCAACAAGGTCCTTAAAACTTCATCATACTTTTGGAATCTTCCAGCAGATACAAGCTTTGAGGTTAGTGATGTCAACCTTCTTTTTGCAACTTCTTTGTTCTCACATACCATTTTGATTTTCTAACCATGGGAGAGTAACTTCATACCTGCCTTCACTATTCACAGTCAATGTTTCTTTGAAGTGGCCCAAGACAGCAGTCTCCCTCGTGTGGCTTTGTTTCATACGTATCTCTGATTCCTATAACACCCAAGCTCCACAAATCAGATAGACTATGACAATTACAGAGTAGAGTTGTCACAGCATTAGCACAACTAACATTACATTTCTGAACAGAAGCTCTTCTCATTACCACCTATCCTATTAGGGTTTCCATAGCTGCAAGCCCACCTTGCAGTTGGATGACATTCCTTCTGAACAACTTCCCAGCATTGTCTGCACCTATCAACACTTCAATACAAGGTTGTCCTTCATAATTACTTAGCCATATTCCTTTCTCCCTGAGTTCCTTTACAATGTCCCCTGATTTCACCCTAGAAATCGAGCCACAAATATTACGCTGACTTAACATTCTCATGTTGCAAGATACATCACCAGTTAGGTTAGGTCATAACACTGCTGTTCAGGTACCACCAAACACTTTTATTAAGGTTTGAGCTCACACGCCTGCAACCCATCAATTTTGTTGTATTCTCCAAAATATATGAGCACTGAGAACCACTGTCAATCAAAGCTTGTACTGTTCTACTCTGCCTATTAACCTCAAGTCTTACAAAATAACACTTCTTCAGAACAACACTGATTTGACTTAACACTGGAGCTCTCATCCTCCCGTCTTTCAATTTGTACAGTCAGAAATTTCCTTATTAACAGGTAAGTCAGTGGTGTCGTTTACCACAAAGTATACACCTCGCAGTTACTTTACATTCTACGGACCTATGTCCAGTTTTTAACATACATAACCAGTTTTGCCCTTAAGCAAAACATTCTTTTTCTTAATTACTGACCACCCTTGGACCTGAAAACTCTTTACTATCATGAGATTTTCCAATAAATATACAATATTATCAAGTTTTTTATATTACTCACCAGAAAACAAATTATTTGTTGTTAGCAGCCGTGTTTCTTGAACTCGCTTCTGCCTTACTTTCCTTTCATAGTCTTCAGTAATGCTAAATACAGCTTTTGCAAGCAAAATTCTCTCCTCCCCTTCCACTTCAAATTTAAAAAATGTTAACAATTAATGCAACCTCTCACTGTATGTGTTGGTGTTTGCCTCAACATCAACAGTTGTTAGACTGGTTGGACACCGTTACCAAGCCCACTAAATGTCTATAGAAACACACGACTCTACAAGTGGAAACAACATTGCAATATATTTATCCTGAGTCATTTCAGTAGACTTCCAGGCCCATAAATTTGATTCCAGCCGGTCATAAAACTGTGCTATATCCACTTTACTTTTACCACCCGTTACATTTTTAACAACAAGCCCTAAAAGATCCCAAACATAAATTTCAACTAATAGCTCTTCTCTGCCAAATCTCATGCACAAACTGTCAATAGTATATTTGTTCTTTGCCGCTGTTGGTAGGAAACTGTCAGCAATGTCACGAGCCCTGGTACAAGTAACTGTTGCATGAATCAAATATTGAAATTTGTCTTCAGGCTCGATTACAAGATCCTCGTGGATTCTTCTGAACTGACTCCAGAAACTTAGCCAATCCTTAATTTCTCCCTCAAACTTCTTTGATTATATTTCCGGCAGCTTTAATTTCTTCCTGTGTGATGTTGGCGACCAACATCCAGAGACTGTAAGCAGTAGTATTCATCATTATCTCGTTTTAGCCACAACCATCTCATATTTGCATTCTTCTATTTGGAATACTCCGCCTCGTAAAGAGTACCAGTTTCACTTTTTGCAGCACTCATTCATCTATTTCTTGCAACTCCTGCAACAGTCTTTCCAACTTGCTGAGTAAGAAATTATTTTTTCTTCATCAAGTTTAGATTCATTTAGCTGGGTGCAGAGGAATTTAAATGTGTTTGTGAACAATGTTCTTATTGGTTTTCATTGCTTGCAGAGACCTTCCATTACCTAATGATTTATTTTACAGCTTATACTTTTGTGACAATACAAAATAATGTTGGCTCCACACTAGAAACTTTTCGTCTCTTATCTCTTGCCTAATTAAAACAATGTCATGAACACTGGTCACTTAAATAAATCTCTGAACTGTAATCATCTATTTATTTTTGCTTCTAACGAGCAAGCTGCCATTTTATGGATATCTTTACATGTTGATGAAACAAAGTAAAACATTATTTTTCACATAAATGCCAATAGTATAAACTGTGTCAGTATTATGAAGCAACCAGTGTCCGTTCAGGGTCCAATTTTTTCTTATTTTTTGTCATTGTTTGGATAACAGTTTGTTGTTGAAGCTAAGTGCACTCTGAGGAGCCTGTGTGACATGAACTTATTATGTGGGTTCACCAAGGCAGTATGCTTTAAACCTGGAGATGGAATGCCAACACCCCTAGACCTAGCAACTGGTCCACAAGGGTGAAATGTAGGGTACCCACCTAAGAAAATCTGGATTATTGCCCGCTCGTCTTATCTAGAGTACTGAAACACCCTCAAGGCACTTTGTGCTAATAAGTGTAATTTCTTCAATATAATTTAAATGAAGAGAGCCTTGATGTGACCGTAACGTGTTAGGTGAAGGTCTGTTTCGTAAAAGGTAAACATGCTACTGTAAAGTGGGAAACCACCCGTGTAACCAAGTACTAAGTCTATTGAACTACTGGGCCCGGACTTTAATATATTCAATGGTCTACATCAATTTTTTTTCTCAATTTTAAATGGCATTTGATTTTATTCTGGGATGTAGCCACGTGGGGCGGCATGGGTCGATAAAACTCTCACTCGGAAATTGACGACCCACACTAATTTTATCTAAAGGCCATAAATTCCAGCATACATGGTGAGTAATGTTATCTCCTTGTTGCACTAATCAGTTTTTGCCGCCTGGCCGGAGTCAGACGAGTAAAGGTGGAAGGGGGAAGTTTGAAGACAAGCCTTTGTGCTGGACTATGTTCAGTATTGATGCCCTTTTAACGATGGCATGCCCATATATTGTGTATGTATGGCAAGAGTCCAGTTAATACAAAAACGGTGCCGTGAACGAGTCCAAACTAAGTCACTTATGCTGTTCTTACCCGTTACCCTGTCATGTATATTTTCCAAAGCTGGCTTGGCTGATGTGTAGTGCTGATAACGCTTCTCCATCTTTTTTCGTCTTGCTTTCACTTCGCTTGCAGTCACACACACATGCACACACAACCTGCCATGGGTAAATGCAGGGAATGAAAAATCCTGTACTGCAAACGGTAATAGAGATTATCTTTACCAGCATAAATATAAGCGTGAATGTGAGCTGATAATGGCTAGGGGAAGGGTAGGGTTTCAAGTTGGATTTCTGCAAGATATTTTTGCGCAAAAGGGGGTGGGGGAGGATACTGATTGACATTTACCGGGAAACGTGTTGCAAGTTGTTTCCCACGCTGATGTTTGGGAAGGTATGTAGAGGAGGGGAGTGAGCTGCCGGCCATGTGACAAGCATATAACTCTAGCTGTCACTGTCTTTATCTAAGAAAAGATTTCTCTTTATTGTAAAGAAATGGTGAGTAGATAAGCTGTGTAACAGTCAAACCCGCCTTATCTGAGGGGAGGGGGAGGGGGGAAGGGCTCCGCTGCACGGCACAGCAGTTCACAACAAACAAGTTTGACGATTCACAGATAAATAGTACCACCAGGCATCAACAAAGCACCTTTCTGTCTTCCGTGTTGAGTGACAATCAACGGACTCCAGTATGGCGGCAAATAGTCTTTTTCAAGTGTGTTGACATTCTGTGACAGCTTATCTCAACTATCATTTCACGTTAATGTACTTCTCCAAACACAAATATCACTGATCTAAACTATTATCGCTTATCGCGATGTAACCTTTCCTTTCAGTTTGTACTGTAACATCAAGTGTCAGTGTCATGTTTACAAAAACATTGAGCTGCTGTATGATGTGTCAGAGCGGAAACAGGACTATACTTGGACTTATGAAAGTTTTTATTTGTTTCTGAGAGAAGACATGTGTGCTATGATGCAATGAGTATTTCCTTGTTACTTCCAATGGTCCGTTATTACAGTGTGCCTAAGCAGTGAGTGCAGTATTTGTGACAAGTGCATATATATATAAAAATTAAGGCCCCTTACACACGAGCGACTTTTTGTGGTTGTGTCCGGCTTCAAGTCGTAGAACGTGGCGACAGTTGTAGCCGAACCTGACGACAGTTGTCGTCCGGCCCGACTACACGTGAAGCCGACATCGACTTCGCAAGTCGTCAATCCTGGAGACAAATTGGTGGATTTCACAATCGACAATGTTTTTCTGAAGAGGAAGGCGCTGTTATGTGTTCTTCTCCAAAGACGCAGGAGAAGAAGGCAGTTACGGAAGTACTTTATGCATCCAATTGTAGAAGTGCGGCCACAGTTTGGCCAGTTTCACAATCTGTAACATGAGCTATGTAATTTTCCGGATAAGTTTTTCAAGTACATCCGGATGACAAAATTTTCTTTTCTAGAACTACTGGAAGACGTCGGACCAAGTATTGCGAAGAGTGACACTGTGATGAGGAAGGCAATAACACCGGAAGAACTACTAGCAATGACACTACTTCTTTAAGCAACTCACCGATTTAATATTTATTTTTCCTTTTCCAGTCAATTCCTTAAAGTTTGAGTATAAAACTGTACAGACATTTTCCCATGCTCTCGTCTTCTCGAGTTTATCGTTGTATTCGTCGCTTCTGTAATTCCAAATTGCAGGTTCTCCTTTGATCTCTGCTATAAAACTATCAGTATCAAAATGCTCCATAATTTTCCATAATATGGCACTGCCCGCTCACACGCCACACGTACTTAATGACAAGAAGGAATGGATGTGGTAGCTGTCTCCCCCTAGAAACCCCCGCAACTGACCCCCATCACTCAAACGAGGTTGGCAAGTCATCACGCGCGAGGAGGGAAATCGCCGGCCAACAAGTCACACCCAAGTCGCTCGTGTGTAAAGGAAAACGCAGTGGTCCGGCTGTCGTCAGTGGACGGGATCGGCGACAACTGGCCACTAGTCGTCGGTCTGTCGCTGGGAAAACGCTCGTGTGAAAAGAGTACGGCGATTCCTATTGGAGCCAGTGCTGAATGCGGGTCAGCGACAGTCGTCTAGCCGTCGGTATTTTGTCGCCCAATCCGGCGACGAAAAGTTGCTCACGTGTAAGGGGCCTAAGAGAACTAACATAAAGCCATTCATTTATGGTAATTCATTGCAAATTTATTTTTGAAGATTCACAAAGTGCTTTCTGTTACAGTAGTTTAGACATGTCTAACAATTGGAAAATAAATCAGACAATTACAAAGTTTTTCATCTCGCAGCCAAGAAAAAAACTGGAAATTGCTCTGGACAGTGACAATGTTCGTCCTAAAGAGATTACCAAATCAAATTCTCCTTGTGAAGAATCAAAGTCAGAAAATATGTGCCTTGTGACAAACACAGTGCCTATTGAAGACCAACCACCAGTGCCTTCAACTAGCTCATCAAGTGTTGTGGGTGTATCCATAGACGACCAGCTAGCAGTAGGAACATCAGCCCCCTCAACTACCTCTGCAGTAGCAGTGGCACGAAAACAAGCAGTCACATTTAGAGCAGAGTGGAAAACTAACAGAGCGTTTTTGGTTTATAACATAGGTGCCAAAGGTATGTTCTGCTTGCTGTGTCAAAAGTTTACCAAAACTCCTTTTGATAGAGATACTTGGACAATATCCCCATGCACTCGTTTGCGGTTGAAAAGTGTTGTTCGACATGAAAACTGTGCTGCGCATATTGATTCCCTTAAACTTGAATTGCAAGCCAGCCTCCATGGTCACATCAGTGACAAAATACAGCCAAGCATGTGTGAGGAATATCTCATGAAAGCTTTAGCATGTCTACATTTCTTGTGTAAAAAGAAAATTCCTCATACAACTAACTTTGAGCCTATTTTGGACTTGGCATGTTTTCTTGGTGTTCCCATCAAAGACACAATTCGAGTTGCAAAAAATGCTAACTACTGTAGTAGAAATTCCATTCATGAAATGGTTATTAGTTTATCCAGGGTGATAGAAAATGAAATCTTGGGCAAGTTACAAAATGCACCCTTTTTCTCAATTGAAATTGACGAGACGACCATATATTGACAGTAAAGGTTTCATGCAAAGAAGTTTCCTGGAAATTATTGACATTCTCAACAGTGACACAGGAAATAATGTTCCTAGTTGCAAAAAAAGTTGTACCACAAACTTGCAAGGGGTTGCACTGAACTCTGTCAACATTTGAAATGCTGTTGTATTATATTTGCAAGCAGTGGTCTACGTTTCTCAAAGTTATGTGGTATTAGGACAGATGGTGCTCCCATTCTTACAGGTAAGAATAATGGGCAGTTAAAAAGATTAGAGAGAAACAGGTTGAAATCCAGCAACAGCTAGGTGTAGAAAATATATGTGAAGCTGTTGGTGTACACTGTGCTGACCGCAGGTGGAATCTGGCTGTATCCCAAGCTGCTGAAATGACTTCTGGAGAAAAAAAATGTTGTGACATAATGCGGCAGTTATTTGACTTTTATCAAAACAGCTATGTCAAGAGTGCTGGTCTGCATTGAATTACAGTGTCTATTTCCACAAGATCCACAATGCAAGGTTAAACAACCTAGCCATACAAGATGGTTGAGCTATGGAGAATGTGTACTTCGGATGAAAGATATTTATCCAACTGTTGTACTAAGCCTTGAGAGGGAATCTGCAGAAAGAAATGATGCAAGGGCTAGGGGACTGTGTTCTTATGTGACTGAATTCTCATTCATTGCAACACTGTTGTTAATGTCTGATGTATTGTCCATAATGAACCATCTTTCTAAAATATTTCAACAGGAAAATGCTGATTTGAGTATTGTGAAGTCTTTTGTAGATTCAACCATCAACAAACTTCAAAGGCTGAAAGATTTTGAGGGTATAAACGAGTGTGAAATTGCATCATAATTGGAAATATGTGCAAGTAAAGGTGTCTTAGTTCACACCAAGCCAAAAAATGCTGTTCATTTCAAGAACATTAAATTACAATATCTCCATACACTCACTGAAAACATTCAAGTCAGGTTTACTGATTGTGATATTCTTACATGTTTTTCCATTTTTAACCTTACACATCTTCCATCTCCTCATGATCATCATTTTGACACATATGGAACAGAAGCTATACAACTGCTGTCTTCAAGGTTTGGATTCAAAACAAGACTGTGCCAACAAGAATGGTGTGAAATCAAACAATACATGGGTTAACCACCGAAAAAAGACTTGTACAGAAGTTGTACACTGTCTTTGTACTGACAAAACAATTGAAAATCTGTTTCCAAATATAGCCAAACTTGCACAAGTTTACAGAGTTATTTCACTTCACACAGCTGACTGTGAGAGAGATTTCTCTCAAATGAAGCTCATAAAAACTGACTTAAGAAACAGACTGGGTGAGTTCATGCTCGATTCCCTGCTACGCATTTCACTGGAAGGTCCAGATGTCCAAGAGTACCCATTTAAAACTGCAGTTCAGCATTGGGCAGCACAGAAGAACAGAAGAACTCGCTTGAAATAACAGTGCAAGTTAACCATGGTTGAGATTTTTTATTAAATAAAATTGGGGTGTTCATAACAGATCTACAGAATTTGACTTAAAAATTAAATGATTTAGTGTATTACAGTTTTTGTACAGGTAACCGACACTCTCAAATTCTTAGCTACATCCCTGTTATTATAAGCATAACATGTTTGGACTTTTTGGAATGTGAATAAAAAATCGGCTTGTTCGCTTGTAAAATTATCGCAGAGATAATAGCTTAAGATTTAGAACAAGTGAGGAATATCTATGAGTTTAAGCTTTGACGCACATGACAGTCACCCGGAACGCTTGTTGCATTGCGGAGGGGGGGGGGGAGCGAGTACTAGGAGCTGTTGTTTCCAGCAGCCGCTGGCACCTTATGTATTTTAGTAAATGCAATTTGTTGTAATATTTGGATCCTCAAATGTCATATACCCTTGTAATCTGAATATTTTTAAAAAATTTTCTATGTATAAATTTTTATCAAGTTGAATCCCAGACTAGAATATTGGAGAATGTTCTAGAACATTTAGCAGAAGTCCACCATACAGGCACCGGAAAAACAATTGCGGGAGTCACACAGGCCACGAGGTGCAGACACACTGTGATGGACTGTTGAAGAATAAGCACTTGACTAAGTAATTCGTAGCTGAGCAATTTGGAAGTTTTTGTTCCTTTTCGGACATTCCCAGCATAGTCGAAGAGGGAAGACACGGTGTGCGTGCGCTAAAGGCAGACGTAAAAGAAAGATACTGTTAGAACATTCCAAAATTTATGAGTTTAACCGGCAGTTTGTAAAATGCGGCATTTCCCTAAAAAAAACCTGACGGCAGTTCAGTTGACTAGTTCAACCATGCTGTAATTTGTATCACTTTTTTTTTCATGACCAGAATTGAGTTTGTCAGATTTTATGTCATTATATGTTTTTCTTCTGTTTAATTTTCTGTTTATGATTGATAATTGTGTACGCTCTTTTAAGAAATTACGAAGAGAAGTGGCGACATTTGAACTGAATAAATAATGCAGTTAAGTTGAATTTTCATCTTGGCAATGCACTAAATATCCACCCTTCAAGCCCAATGAAACCCTTCAGAAAGAGTATGTTTGACCACGAGTAGTTGGAGTTGCAGGTGTAGTGCAGCAGAGACTGATGTTATGTGGGTGCCCCCCCCCCCCCCTTTCTGGCACATCAAAAGCTGTCCGTCAGTACTGTGGTATGTGGAATAAAGTCCAGGTGCCACCACAGTTTGCATATCTCTGTGGCTAAATATATAATAAAAATGTAAATACAAATTAATTTCATTTCCAAAGTCATTCTTCATCTTTTCTGTTTCTTTTATTTTGTTCACGCTAAGTGAATGTGTTGCAAATTGTGTCAATCCAAACATACCAAAGATAACTCTGTCAATATTTTTCAGAATCACATTTTACATTAAATTTGATATGAATATAGTACTTAGTTAAGCGACATTATTTTTAACTACTGTTAGGTGACATTACTTTAAACTATGTCCATAAATATTTAAATTTTTGAAATGGCAGACAATATTTTTCTTTGCTAATGACATTTAAGGAAATACTTAACATACTTCTATTTCGTCAAACTTGGTGTGTGTGTGTGTGTGAGTGTGTGTGTGTGAATATATATATATATATATATATATATATATATATATATATATATATATATACAGGGTGGACCAGAATTCATGTGCCAAAGTCCGGGAGGGGATTCGTTATGGAAAATAAGGTGGGGTATATAAACCAACACTATTCTGTGGTAAATATTAAGGGAGCTACGCCACGTTGAAAAAAATAATTTTTTAAACATTTGTCGAA
>PNEQ01032312.1:0-10108 GCA_003012365.1 Medauroidea extradentata
TGCGCGCGACCGTATTGCTTAAGAGCCATACCGACAAATCGACATAAGTATCGGTCCGCCCCGAGAGGACAGCAACGACGTGCTACCCGGACAAAAAGACTTGCAACTCTTTCATTATCTAGTAACATAGTATCCAGAACTTGCACACAGCAACAATAGACGACGAAACACCCGCAGAAACAGTTAATAAATAAATATATTAAAAAATAAGAAAACCGAACGTCGTAGTATAAATGTGGTGACTTGACTTCAGTCACAAATTACAGACCAATTTCTATTTTAAGTAACATATCGAAAATTCTAGAAAAGTGTGTCAATTAAATATTAATGGCTTTCTTAGAGAAAAACAAAATAATATCTAAAAATCTGTTTGGTTTCAGAAAAGGTTTAAGTACAAATTATGCATTGACTAACTTAACAAACTTTGTCCATGATGCAATCGAAAATAATAAAACATGTCTCTGTGTCACTTTAGATCTTACCAAAGCATTTGATACAGTAAATTGGTATAAGAGGATTGGCAAACCGATAGTTTAATTAGTTACTTAGAAAATATAATACAATGTGTTAAAGTAAACAATAATCTTGGAAACTCAATGATAATAAATACAGGAGTCCCGCAGGGAAGTATTCATGGTCCAATTTTGATTTTTATTTATAAAAATATTTTGTGCAACATAGATATACATTGTCAACTAGTATATTATGCAGATGATACTGTGATTCTTTTTTCATCTGATTCATGTACATCAGTTTTTAATGTAGCTAATGAAGAGTTAATTAAAGAGAAATCTGAATTAGATGAAAATTTGCTCTCTCTTAATGTAACTAAAACAAAGCGAATATAATTTTCTGCAAACAAATTTGGTCAACCAAAAGAACACCAAGAACTCAAAATACATACCTGTAGTCATTTAAATGCAAACCGTAAATGTAACGTCATAAAACGAGTAGAGGAAACAAAATATTTGGTGTTATGTTAAATTGTTGTTTATAAAGGGACAGGCGTGTTCTTATTTAACTAAAGAAATTCGTAAAACAATATATACATTTGTTGAACTTAGATCTGTTTTATCAATTGTATATATAAGAATGGTTTATGTAGCCATTATTCAATCTGTTCTGCTGTACAGTTATATTAGCATGGGGATGTATGCGCAAAACGGCAGTCAAGCCACTAATTTTAATACAAAAAGTAATTTTACGAACTGTGTTTAAAAATACTTTTAACCATCAATCAAAGGAACTTTTCAGTCTTTAGAGAGTATTCAATATCAGAAAATTGTATATCAGAACCATATTAGTCAATTTATTCAACAAAAAGTTACCAGTACAGTATTTATCTCATATATATTCTTCTCGATATAAGGTAAATAAAAATTTACCAATTCCCCTAGTTCACAAAACGATTTCTCAAAGATCTTTCACATTCTTGCTTTCAAAAATTGTGACACTTCTTCCTGAAAATGCAAAAACTAAAAATATAAACAAAAATATATATTGATCAATAGTTAAATAACTTGAACTGATGATGAGTTGCCTTTGATCTTTAAGTGGTAGTTTACTGTAGTTAAATATTTTTACATTCTATATATCTTAAATTGTTAAATACTAACTGTATCCATCAATAATTATTTGACTTTTTTTTATTCATGCAGCATTTATTTATTTTTTATGTTTTTTTTTAAATAATTTATACCAGATGATAAGTTTTCTTACATAAATTACCGCAGCTATAGAAAATAATTCGTCTAGTAGCACTCACACACAAGCTTTGCTTATGTGAGTGTGATGTCTTCTGTTTTACAAAAATTGTTTATGTAAAGTGATGAAATCGGTATATGGAAAATAAATTTTTAAAAAAATTTTGTAGGCTACAAGTTCAGCTATGTTATACCACAAAATAAAATAATTTTCTATTTTTTTGATATTGAATTTTTTAAATTGTTATTTTAATTTTCAACATAAAGTTTTTATTATTTATTTTTATGTACATCAAATTGTAGCCTACGAAGACTTTATTCGCTGCGAACTTTTTCAGTCAGGTATGTCAGTTGGTTTTAGTGTAGTCCTCGAAACGGTAACATGCAAATTTTTACTTTAACATACCATTAGGCGAAAACTATGAGCGATATTAACATTTCATTAGAGTAAAATTCGGTCACATTTTGTGTCTAAAAAAAAAAAAAACATCTGGTAGAAAAAAAATAAAACACAGTGAAGAAAATTGCTGTAGACCGTGCAGTTTAGTGGTCAATTTCGCTAAGCTTATTTACTACAAATAATATCCGCCGTGCCCGCAAACAACACAACCAACCGTAGCCACTGTCCTACATATTGAAACTATAGACACAATACACCACGCCGAACATTGTCAACGCGGGAACAACTCTGTTTTGTTATGACTCACACCACCCCAGTCACTATGCCGTGCACAGTGCGGTGGGCCGCCGCTTCCTCACAGCCAAACACCCTCTCCCTGTGTCTACTTCCTTCGTACAAAGGATTCACCCCACTTTTTTTGTTGAAAACAGCTTCAGATTTTAATTCCATGTACTTTAAAATAAATATGATGTTATATTCTACATTAGGCATTCCTGGCACGAAAATTTAAAAAAAAAAATTTACCAGAAAACAGACTCAGTTGCGGCGAAAATTTATTTAAAAATACTTAATAGTAGTGTACTATACTTTACTTGCTGTGTATATGGTGTACTGTGCTGAAGAAATATATTTATTAAAGTGATAAAGTTTCAAGGTAGTGTAGGTGTGTAGGGAGTGACACCTGAATATCCACATCAACAGAACACACAAGTCAATTCAAACACAATTATGATTTTAAAAAAACGACGTAATTTACTATTAGAAAAAGGTTTGATATCATGAGAGGAAACTGACTGAAATATAAAATCAAAACATAGCATTCAAAATCACACAGTTCTGAAGTCTGAAGTTAAAATTATTAATTACCAATAAAATAGTAGCACTCCTAATGATTAAAAATTTATCCTTAGGGTTTAAATATCAGTTTAAATAAAATGTCTCAAATAATAACTCGGCTGCTCAAATATAAAGACTAATTCTCCCAGGACTTCTGGATACCGGTATATAGTTATCCTTTAATAAAAACGACCAAATCAAGAAATAAATAGTTTAAGTTCTGGAAACGTTCTACTTAATCATCCTTATAACACTTATAATCCTTTGAAAGTAGTTTGAATCCAAATTATTTGCAGTAAAATACTCAATTTTGGGGGACAAAGAAATGTTCTAATTTTCACTTAGCTAGCCGAAATGGCTTATAACGGCGTCCTCTTCTTTCTTGATGTTCACTATTAAATTACTATTGTAATTCCTATCGCTCGAACCTCTTATTTCATGGTCGACGAGCCTACAATATTTACTAGCTTTTGGTGGCACTATCTCAAATCCTATACTTAGGACGGGCCCAAATTTAAACAATTTTTTTAGGGCGTAAAATTAATCTGTCACTATTAGTTTGAAGAAGCCATCAAAAAGTCCCTGTAGCAAACATAAAATAAAGGACTACAAATTCATAATCTCCAATCCTTAATTAAAACAGTGAAAACGTGTTATATATCGCAGGTAAACAAAATTATAGTGAAATTATTACTCAAATATTAATAAAATAACAATCATCCATTAAAAATTATTACATTTACTGTAATTACAACTCTGAATAAAACCATTTAATATTAATTAGTAACTCGTTCTCGGCATAGAATCGCCATGTTGTCTCATTAAATAAATTACGTCGGGGCTTCTAAAAATACGGTAAAATATTACAAATACTCTTAAAACACATAATATAGCATAAAAATACGTTTTTAGTGGTTAAAATACATTTCTGTGACTTTTAAAATAGGTTAAATTTACCGTTAATGCATTTATTATAATATTCATACTGCAATGTCACACAGTCGTAGAAACTACAGAGGAAGCGATTTCGGCGCCTCCCACAGCTTGGCGCCCGGGGCACATGCACCGCTTGTTTCCCCCCACCCCCCTTCCCCACTCTAGTTACTGCCCTGATATTAATATAGTCTGAATGATATATATTGGTAAATAACGCAGTACTTGAGTGGGTTTATGTGTATTTCTTAAGTTGGTGTTAAAGTATTACAGTTCTTGTCCAAGAGGTTACATGTTTCTCTCGTCATTATTATCGTGCATTTTGTATTTGTATATGTTACAAATATATTACAACTGCTTTCCTTCAAAAAATTATTGGGTATAACAATAAATTTTAAAATATACTGATTTCAAAGCAGTGCTTAAACTTGCTCTAACATTCATCTCCAATACATTCTTTAGCAAGGTACAAGATGTTTGAATGAACATTGAACTTGAAAAGTCACATTTATGCAGTACGTTTTAAGTACACCAATTAAGTAGAATATGCTAAATTATAAAATTAATTCAACTGAAAATAATATTAACGAATACTGTACCTCTGTGTCCCAAGAAACGAATGCATTGTTCGCGCCGTACTAATTATTCACAGAAAAAAAAACGTTTTTGCAATGGCTACAAAATATTTTGTCAATGTGGTCCTCATGAAACAATTTTGTAGTGACGACAAATTTTTTTTTGCAGTCACTGCAAATTATTTATTGGGGACAGCAAAAAATTTTGTGGTCACCACAAAAAATATTTGGCAAAATATTTTGTGATGACCAATAAGTATTTTTTTCGGTGTTTTCTTGGCGCTTGTTCAGTATCACGCAATTATTTAAATGCAATGTTGATAACGTTTCAGTCCCATTGGTGAGAAGTTCAGGACTCGGTTGAGACAGTTCCCAGCGCTCGTCAACTGTTGTACTATCGACTGGTTCAGCTCTTGGCCTGAGGCTGCCCTTCGGGTGAGTAGTTGAAATATATTAACTGGAACAACTCACAATAAGTGTATGTATGTGTGTGTGTTTGCTACAGTGTGTGTGTGTTTGCTACAGTGTGTGTGTGTTTGCTACAGTGTGTGTGTGTTTGCTACAGTGTGTGTGTATATACATAAAACTGTACCAAACCAACTAGTAAAGTAAACAACAATACAAAATGAATATTTAAAAACGGCAATTTTAAAGAAAAATATTTGTCTACGTTTGTGGTTGTCGCGTCAGTGAGTTGTTATAACAGATAATGCTTTGTGTAATAATTTTCTGTGGTGATTGTATACTTGCCAAAATACGTGGATATTTCTGCAGCCATCGAAGTCTGTTAAATGCGAATACGAAAGTAGGAGCTGCGTTTAATGTAAAGTAAAAATTTAACTACCAGTGATTGTGGGAATGTCAGTATGAGAGTTGGTAACATATGATTTTAATGGGAGATAGCCTCTAGTAAATTAGTACATGAGTTTCCGCATTTTATATGGGAGAAAGGAAAGGGTCACTATTTACAACAGTATTCGGGGTATGAGTTAAGTAAACTATTCATATTTTGATCTTTGAAAGAACTGTGCAATGGGAGTTCATGACTAGATTCAGTTTCTTGGACGTACTCCATTGCAAAATTGAACGACTGTCAAAGTAAAACTAAACAAATAAAAGAAAAAGAAACCATAAAATAAGCAGAGTATGCTTAGTCAGCAAGATACAAACACAACATGAAATTCCAAGATGGAATCGGGTCAAAATAAAAACAACGAACAAATGGTCAATAAATGCAATTAATGACAAATAAAATAAAAACCAAATAACATGCGACACGATGAGACGAAACAACAAACAAAGTAGATATCAGACACAAACAGAAAAATAACAAAAGAACACAACAAGTAGACGAGACAAAACGCAACAGATATCAGACATATACAGACAAGACAAACGACGCAATGAAGAGACGAAACAAGACACAGTAGTTTTCCAGACAGACAGTGTTACGACGTTTCGGGAACTGGAATCGGTTCCCGTCATCAGGTAGAGACACAGTCTCCTCATCAGTCGCACTCGTGTTCCCGAAACGTCGTAACACTGTCTGTCTGGAAAACTACTGTGTCTTGTTTCGTCTCTTCATTGCGTCGTTTGTCTTGTCTGTATATGTATGATATCTGTTGCGTTTTGTCTCGTCTACTTGTTGTGTTCTTTTGTTATTTTTCTGTTTGTGTCTGATATCTACTGTGTTTGTTGTTTCGTCTCATCGTTGTGTCGCATGTTATTTGGTTTTTATTTTATTTGTCATTAATTGCATTTATTGACCATTTGTTCGTTGTTTTTATTTTGACCCGATTCCATCTTGGAATTTCATGTTGTGTTTGTATCTTGCTGACTAAGCATACTCTGTTTATTTTATGGTTTCTTTTTCTTTTATTTGTTTAGTTTTTCTTTGACAGTCGTTCAATTTTGCAATGGAGTACGTCCAAGAAACTGAATCTAGTTATTCATATTTTGTACATGTCACTGCATCAACAATTTCTTTCAGAATTTTTCTTAACATAGTAAATCTTCTTCGCCGGTTTTCTTAAGATGTATGATTTTCATAATGTGTTTGACATAGAAAGTTACTTCCTTTCCTCAACATTATAATTATTTTTTGTGTTGAAGAGGAGAGAAGAGATTAAAAATATTTCATATTGAGTGGGTCAGCACTGTCAACATATTAAGATTAGGAAAAACGTAATTTTCTTTATGAGTAAGCAGTTTTCATCTTCACCATTGAAAATAAATTTTTAACACAAGCAGTAGTTTCTCCAAACATAAAACAACAAAATATATGTTTACAGAAGAGTAATGATACGAATTTATTCAATAATTATACCCCGTGCCACTAGGTTATTTTTCGCACACTTCCATTTGTTACTAGTATATAGCAGTCATTCAATTGGTCTCTGTATTATTTTGTGCTAGGGTGTTGCAACTAACACTGTATAGTGTGCATAATGCCATTGTTGGTGCTGTATTGCTGTATCATAGTGTTGGTCATAATAATTATGTTCTTGATTCTCATTTCACTGGTTCATATTTGACCGCCATCATTAACTAACCAACTTTAAAACATTTAATGATTGTAGGTGTCTTCACTGCCCCATCCTGTACTATTGTGAAACTCATTAGAACCATAGTAAAGCAGATAAGACGCGGAAAATTCCGAGTGAAGTATTTTATCAGCACTGTCCTGAAACAAGTTTGAAAAACAAACTTCGAGAATAATTTGTGCGGATCTTGCAACAATGCGGAGTGACTTCTATGTGGTTATGAGCTGCTGGCTATCATCTTAGTACGAGATTCCAAAACGAAGAGGCGCTATTTCTTCTATTATAAAATGCTGAGTATAATTGGTTCGGGATAAAGTTATCCTTTTTGAAAGTGCAAAATATTATCATGATATTTGTGTGTGTAAATTTTGAAGTAACAAGGTGTTATAGGTGTTCTGGTGTACATATAGGGCCTATACTGTAAATAGAGTGTGTGACACTGATGGTTGTCGACTGGAACTGATGTTGACACAAAACAAAAACTTACCACACTACACAAGACAAAGAGAAAATAAAAGAAAGAACACTAGTTTTAAAATCAAATATAATTCTTAATGTTGAACTAGTGTGAGGTAACTCATAGAAATCCAAAACTAATGAGATAACATGTAAAACTAAATAGCATTCAACAGTTTGTGAAATTTATTTTGAGGCTTTAGAGTTAAAATTAATTCAATAGTTCCAAAATATTATATAGGAATCTACTTAAGCTCACTTGACTTCAATTTAATTAGGCTTTTATGTCTGTTTTGTGAAATATTTCGACGTGAAAGTATTGTGTGACGACGTGTTGTTTACAATCACTAATATCTGTAACCATAACCTGCCTGAATTCATCCAAATTCATAAATTGTGTCAATAAGGTTTTGCAGTGCTATGTTATGCGTTCCATACTTACTTTATGTCTATACGGCATCCACAATGCGAATATCTGCCCGTGACCTTTCGTCCTTGAGCATTATATTTGTTAAGTACGTCTCAGATATCCAAAATACCACAGAATATTTTATCTTGCTAAACTTCAGGATACTAATTGTTTCAGGTGTTAATATTACATGAAATATTTTACTGATCCAAAAATGGTGACAAATAAATAATAATGAAATTATATGGAAAATAGATTTATTAAAAACCATGAAAAAACACGTCCAATTTAGAACTGAATTATTTAACTTGGTCGAGTTTTTGGGCGACAAAATTTAAATAAGAACAATGGATGTTGAAAACAAGTATTTAACATGACAATATGTACGTATGGAAATAATAATATGGATCCTGGATATCGGTTAACAACACTTTGTTAGTCTTACAAATATTACAGAAAGTCAAATCTATTGTATTTCGCACACCAACACATTTTAGTATTACGAATCTTAGTTTGTACGGTATCAAAATCATTTGTAGAGCATTCAAAGTCTCTTTAAAAAAAAGTAATATCTCTCAGGGCATACAATTAACACGAAAAATTACTGCAACTGTTCAGAAACTCAAGTCAGAACATGGAGGTGTGCGGGTTAATATTGGACTGGACCACGGTCGTAGAAGAACAGGTCTGGACACTCGCCTATCTACCAATGTATTTTGCTTGACCCCTTGTTGTTGGGCTGTAGTTCGTCAAGTTACCGAGAATGTTGTACTTTTTGGCGCTGTTTTTCGGGCGGTCGGACTCAAACTCCGTCCACTTTTTTCCATTGTTAAATTTATAAAGTAAATAACGATTGCTGGAGCCTTTTCTTAAATTTGTGAGCGAAGAAATTATTTCGTAAATTGATAAAAAAATACGTTTTGATGAATTGTTTATCTTAGCGGAAAGCAAGTAGGCGGAGTTTTGTCCGACTGCCCTAACATTAGCGCCAATAAAACACAATATTGTCGGTAACTTGGTGAACTACAGCCAAACAACAAGGAGGTCAAATATCCAGGCGAGTGTCCAGACCTGTTCTTCTACGGCCGTGGACTGGACAGTATCAGAATAACTTCTTCGTAATTGAAGTAGGTTCCACTGCAACGACGTCCCTGGCGTCAGAACGCGTCAGTGGAAAGACGGTTCGTCAAAAAAGCGAGCATGGTTCTGTTTGTTGCCCGTCAAAGCGTTTCAGATGAACGACGCGACCGTCAATACAATGACGCGGTATTTTAGCATATCATGAGCCGACAACGTGCGTATTTAAAATGAACATCGATAGAATCAATGACATATTCACAGTTTCAAGTGACAAAATGTATTTTTAACTAATATAAAGCCTGCACAAAGCATAAACAATACTTGCAAAAATTAACTTACAGTTAACTTACTGTACACATACCATAACCTATAACGTTAACATGCAGCCATAACCTACATCTTGCCCATACTGATCTCTAATACCGAGTTGAATATTTTTGAAGACAAAAACAAAATGTTTTAACTGATGCACATTTAGGTAAATATTGGCACAGTATTGCAAGCGTACAAATTCCGGTATTTTAAAATTCATGGCTTGCATCTGTAGTACAAAACGCAAAGACAAATTCATTCCTTCTAAAAATACCCTGAGAAACCAGTGTGTATGCGACGTTGTTAACTTTTAAAAAACATTGCTATCGTTTGTACTGGCAAATAACCTAAAACTTTGGTACCGTACAGATATCGACGAAGACTAATAGTTTTTGCTATTTTTAGTAGTACGTTTTTTATGCGTTGTCTTTGTTCCTAGATAGGAAAACCAAGTTTTATTATTTTATCGTGTATAGGGTAAAAGTAGATGTAAAATGTATGTACTGGGACAGAAGGGTGTGGGTTGCGGAGCCGGAGCCGCGGCCGCCATCTTGGATCCCGGCCGCCATCTTGGATGACGTCACCCGGCCGCCATCTTGGATCCCGGCCGCCATCTTGGATTACATTACTTCCGCTCGCCATCTTGGATTGCATCATTTCCGGTCGTCGGTCGCCATCTTGGATTGCATCACTTTTTCTAGAATTTTCTACTCTGTCATTCCATGGCTCCCCAGACCAACACCCCCTTCTCTAGAATTTTCTACTCTGTCATTCCATGGCTCCACAGACCAACACCCCCTTCTCGTATTCTAGAATTTTCTACTCTGTCATTCCAGCTCCACTCCACTCTGTCTATGATG
>PNEQ01032313.1:0-10107 GCA_003012365.1 Medauroidea extradentata
GCCCCGTGTATGTTTGGCTCCTGCATGTTACAGTAGGTTTCCTATTGGCCTGGCTGCCGGCTAGCAGGGCCGCCGCCTTACACTGATTGGCGGTAGGTGTTTCCGCCATGTTGCTGGCCAGGGAAGCCATTTTGCTGGCGTGTGTGACTGAGTTCGCTGTTCTACTAGCTATTTCACTTCTGTATTCCTAAATATTCTGCGTTATTGTGTTGTGGTCAGTCAGTAATAAGCGGCACCTACATACCAGCGTGTCAGTGACTGTAGCGTTAAATAGCGCACAACCATATCCAGTTCTCTGCATCTTGTGCCCTCCCTGCCAACAACCACAGAGCCGCCACTGCTTTAAATAGAGACAGGAAATTTCTCGAAAAAATTTTTGCAGCACTTTGTTTCAGTGCCTTACGTGCGCACCTGCATCTCGGCTTTGTTGTCAGTGATTGGATGCCGTAACACCCAGTGTCTTGAGGTTAAACCCGCTAATCACAGACGTGATGTGTCGCAGTTATCCATGTACTGATTGGCACAGTCAAATGAATAACGACTCTGCACAAAATACTCTTGTCAGTAGCCATGAAGTTGAGCTGCATGTGTGCACGTAAGGCACTGAAACAAAGCAGGGCAAAAATATTTCCACCGAAAATTCCCGTCCCTAGTTTTAAAGTAAGAATGGTTAGTCTCCAATGATGATAAAATTAAGGTGTTTTAAGGCTGCGCTTTTTTTTTAAGTTAGATGAATTTGAATTGTTAAACAAATATTTACTCTGCTTTTTTGCTTATCCTGTCATCACTGCCACGTTCCCTTAGCGAAAAATATCCACGTATGTAATTTATTCTGTTGCCAAAGGCGTCAACAAACCACGTCACAGCTCATGCATGACTTGGTATTCTGATGAAAAATGAGTAGGAGAAACAACAGAGCACAAAGCCACTCTTTTTTGTCCTTCAAGGAATGTTTTGTGGCTTCGACTTTGCCGTCGCCTAATGGACGACGACGTTAATGGAGATGGCCGTGAACTTGCTTCCCCGACTGCGCAGTGTTATTTCGCAATGTAATGCATATTGACACTTGAGTTACGAAGGTCCCACTATTCTAAAAACACTGCATAGTTATGGGCGTTGGCTCGACGCCAGTATTTACCACGGTAGTTAACAGAGAGGTGTGACGCAGTTTAGACGCACTCAGGAGGACCTGGGTTCGATACCCGGCTCCAACCATCCTGATTTATGTACCCTATGGTTTCCCGAAATCGCTCCAGGCGAATGCTGGTGTGGTTCCTTATCAAAGGTCATTGTTGACTCCTCTCCCCGCTTCTGTCATTGGACCAAGTTGTGTGTTATCGTCTCTGATGACCTCGCTGTCGACCACGGCCATAGAAGAACAGTCTGGACACTCGCCTGGAAACTTGAACCCCTTGTTGTTTGTCTGTAGTTCGCCAAGTTATCGGGAATGTGTGCGTGTTTGGTGCTACTATCAGGGCGGTCGGGCTCAAACTCCGCCCACTTCCCTCTCACTTTTTATCAAATCGTATTTTTTTATAAATGTATGAAATACTCCCTTCGCTCACAATCCTAAAATATGGCTTCAGCAATATTTATTTACTTTATAATGTAAACACTGGAAAAAAGTGGGCGGAGTTTGAGCTCGACCGCCCTGATAGTAGCACCAAACACACACAAAATTCTCGGTAACTTGACGAACTACAGCCAAACAACAAGGGGGTCAAGCAAAATATATTGGTAGATAGGCGAGTGTCCAGACCATGGAGGTATTAGTCTATAGAGTGGAAGCCTTTGAGCAAATTTGAAGCCAGCCAACAGACGACGTTTAAAGACAAGGACAGAGCGAGTGGTGGCAAAAACATGTAAATATAGCATTGAGCTGAATGAAAATGTTTTAGTTTTTTGTTAACTACACATTTAGGTGAAAGTTTGTGCAGCTCTTGGCCTTACAAACAGATTCGATCGTTGCGGAGGATTATCTTTGTACAAGTAAGAAACCTGTATATAAATTCGTCAAGTTTATAAAGTACATACAATAGCGAGAGCTAATTTTTTTTTTTTTATTTCTGAAGCAATTGTAAACTGTTGTGTATGATTCAAATAGAGAATTTGCGCGAATTTTTGTAAAAAAAATTACATAATTACATTGCTTTCTGCTATTGTTTTGCCACCCAAAATATGGCGACTCATGAAAAATAACATCCTGCACATGCGCAGTTAGAAAATGTTTGAAAATGATCGGCTTCACACGATTACCATTGAAATGTACGGCAGATGCCACTCCGTAGACTAATACCTCCATGGTCCAGACCTGTTCTTCTACGACCGTGCCTATACTTACCAAGGGGGAAGAAAAATGGTTATAGATAGTTCGGGATAAAGTGAACTCTAAAAACTTAACATTTGAAAAATGTCACTGGCCGTTACTGTATAGGCTATAATGCAACATTAACTATAGTCCCCTTACTGCTTGGCCGTTACTGTATATAATGCAACATTAACTATAGTCCCCTTACTGCTTGGCCGTTACTGTATATAATGCAACATTAACTATAGTCCCCTTACTGCTTGCATGATTGGCAGCAAAATTACTCAATATATTTTCGTGTATTTTCCTATTTAAATACAACAATACTGAAACAAAATCAACAGAAATCGACATAATTGTATTTTACGTAGTAAATAAACTTTTATTATCAAACTATATAGGTACCTACCATCTGCACAATTTATCTTACACGCGCAAATATCAAGTGACGTGTCCAGAGAAGTTAGACATTTACCGTTGACAGCCGTTACGACCGGAAAGATACAAATTCGCTAAAAATGGACCATAAGCAAGGATTTTTTGAGTGCTATCCCGAACCGCATATAATAATGTTGTAGACGTGTTTAAGTGGACAAAGAAACAGTTATGATTTCTTAATTTTTTTGGCTCTACAAAATTTATATGAAGCTCAACTTCCGGCCAACGCCCAGTTCTTCATTGTATCATTGAACGTTATGAACGTTAAATTGTTCTCTCTGGTACAATTCAAATGCATATAGGCTTTTTATGGTAAAGTGGATACTTTTGAAGTCGTCGTCATTATATTAGTTTCAGCTAAATTGTATAATTCCGTTCACTTAATGACATAAACATGGCAGTATAAGTAATACACGTAGTTGCAGCCACTGATTTTTTATGAAAAAATTTTGCAACAACTTGTTTCAGTGTCTTATGTGCACATCTGCAGCTCTGCTGCGTGGTTATTGGCAGCGTGTCTTTGTGCAGGGCCGTCCCTCATTGAACTGCGGCAATGAGAATAATACTACAACACCTCAAGTCTATAATTTGCGGAGAGAACCCTAAGACACTGGGATTTAAAAACATCCAATCACTGACCATTACGGCCATGCTCTTTAGTTTATACTTTTGTTTTTCGATAATAATTTTTTTTTTTTTAAGTTTAAACGAGAGCAAATACCACAAATCTGTCAGGCAGTTTGGTTTAAAGTTGTTTTTTCCGTGATAGCATTTTTTTTAAAGCAAGAAATTATACGGTTTCGACTAAAAATGCAATTAACCCGAATTTTAAAAAAAATGTCATACTTAGCTAAAACTTTAGTGTTTACAGCCTTGAAAAAAATCAGCCAGCATGGAGTAGACGATTTTAAACAAATTTGCCGGACAGATTTTTTATATCTGCCCTCGTTTAGGCGTAAAAAACTAATATCGTTCAAAAAAGTAGAAACTACCCTCACAAGTATCGTCTACAAAACTAACACTATTTCATGTAAATATAAAATTATGACTTTATCACACTTGAACACCCTTAAGGGAGCTGTACAAGACATTTAAACAAGCTATTGCGAAGTTATTTTCACAAAAATTTAGTGGCTCAAAATATAGTTTATAGATGTGTAACTATTCAAATGTTAACATCTGCAGCCACATAACTGTATTATTATTATTATTATTGTTTAGTGTCATCCTGTTATTGGTCGCATGACTGTTGGATGGCACTTTAAACATAATAAATGAAATGAAATTATTATTATTATTATTATTATTATTATTATTATTATTATTATTATTATTATTATTATTAGCGATCCTGTATTTTTGTATAGAGATTTTTACACCTTCCTGTTACACGGACTTAACGCGCATATCTATACTGCTCTTCTTCGTGGTCAATGATTTTAATTCCCTGTGTATTTTGGTATTCTACCCACAAATCACAGACGTGTGGGGTCGCAGTAACTTAATTGTGATTGGTGCAGGCAAGTAAGAGACCCTCTGCACGACGACACGCTGCAAATAATCACGAAGCATAGCTACAGATGTGCACATAAGACAGTGAAAAAAACCGGTGCAAAACACTTTTCGCGAAAATCAAGGATCCTTACACAGTAAAAAAATTGTACGTTTACAAGAAAAATCTTGTAACCTAATATCAGAACATTATCAGATGTTAATGAGCAGATTTTTCGATTAGAAACAAACTAAACCTAGGATACCTGTCATATTTTACAAAACATTTAGTACATTTACAAAAAAATTTTGTAAACTTGTTTTCAAAAAATTTTTTTGCAGCAGTACAAACAATGGTTGTAAAATAAACCAGATATTAGCCGTAAATATACCAAATTTGTTTGTCGATTTACAGAAATGTTTGTAAATATACAAAGAAATTTGTAGAAGTACAAGTTTTTTTGTAAATTTTACAAAACATTTTTGTAGTGATACAAAAAAAATCGGAAACTGGTTTCCAAAAAACCGTTTTGTAACAGTAAAAATTTCTTTTTTATTGTGTAATTATTACCGTTAGTATTATTATTAACTTTACCGTCTTTAAAAGTTATTACCATGAACTACCTATAGGACATTTTTCATTTTTCTCCCACTTTTTTCTAGAACTTTCTCCGCAGTATCGCAAATTAAATGCTAAGAAAAAGAATGAGACCTGTTATTCACTCACAGTAGCATAGTTGAATGTCTTATAGTAAACAGTTATCGCGAGTTCAGAATGTTGCTACTGTACGCGACACTTGTGTTGCTTGCAGTTTGCCAGACAAATTTCTTGTCTCTGCGTGCTAGATCTCAAGCTAGTATTCATGAACTGTTCTCTTAACCAACCAGCTATATCTCCGCGAACAAACAGAAGGATTTCTAGTAAATAACTCTAGAAACACTTAGCAGCGCGTTCATGGAAAAATGTTGTGGGTCCAGCCACAACGTAGCATTTGCGAGCATATAAGTTGACGGGTCTCCGTGTAGTGTTTACCAACCTTATAACTTGAACACATGTGATCTATGAACGATGCCTGCAGTGGGTTGGTACTACAAAATGAAAGGTTTTCTTGGAAGTACAACATCGCGAACGAATGTTGCCGAGTAGCAGAGAAACCCCACAATAAAACAATAATACGCAAAACAGTAAAAGCCGGTATAAGCTGTCGGTTAGCAAGCATATATAGACTACAAATCCGGAGAGGAACATAGTCATACTAGTCGGCCGGCTGCGACGTTGCCCGCGTGAAATTATGTAATGTAAACAGTAACTCTGGATAAAATATGTGATGAAGGCATTTAACAGCTAGCGTATTCAATAACAGTGAACTATAATTAACTGTCTTAGCTAAGTGTAAAGAGCGCGCGCAATATGCTCGTATGATGTCATAGTAATTCCCGTCGCAAAGTTTTGCACGGGATGCGAACACGTAATCCCACCCCTCCCACACCACAAACTTTATATAATACCTGAGTGAATGTTACAGGCATGCCGTGATAATTCTTTCGTATGTAGTGGCTACAGTCCAAAGAGGTTTTATTTATGAGTAAGTTGGCAAAAAAGAAACAACTGTTGAATTATTTCTCCGTGATCATTCTCTTTTTTTCGGGAGACTAACATTTTACTGCTTTTCACATACTTAATTTTCGAATTTCATAAAAACCTGAATTTGATTTGTAGATATTTACATAAGCTTCATTCTTATCAAAAAATCATCTCGATATTTCAACGGGTATAAGCAGTACAGATAATTATTTGAAATCACATTTTATTTTTTAACAACTTTCAAGGATGAATTTCGAAAAATCCTGAAATTACTTTTTTAATATTTACGTAAGATTTATTTTAAAGCAAAAACCATTTCAATATTTCCACTGGTTTAGGAGATAAGTAAGATTAATTAAAAAAAAACAAGTTTTATTTTTTTAAGAGCTTTCAAAGACGAATTTCGAAAAATTGTAAAAATACTTTTTAGATATTTACTTAAGCATTATTTAAAAAAAAATCATTTCATTATCTGAAATGGTTTAGAAGAAATCACAGATTAATGAAAAACACATTTTACGGCTTTTCACCCCCTTAATTTTCGGATTTCGCAAAATCTAAAAATTTCGAATATGCATTTCTTTGGGGAATATTATGAAGTTAAAAAATTTATTATAGCATTCCAGGTTAATAAGATATCATTGATTCTTTTAAAACACATTTCACCCCTTTTCACCCCATTAATTATCAAATTGCGAAAAATCCTTTCTTAGTGGGTGCCTAAGGGGCAAGGGGAAGCTTCCCTCAAAATTTCATGGTTTTAGGTCCAACGGTTTGGGCTGTGCGTTGATAAGTGAGTGAGTGTGTCAGGACAGTTCACTTTAAATAAGACTAGCAGTCCCCCGCGGCTTTGCTCGCGAGTATTATTCGTAACTGATAATATTTACTTTAATTTAAAAACCTCTTTGTACACAAGATTGGTACTTCAGTCATCAAGTGTTAGAATGTCCAAACGCCTAGTTGAACTAATTCTGCAGCAGAATAAGTAGTTATAGCTGTCCACGCGAAAAGCAGTCTTAAGTTTGTCCCTGCCTCTAACAGCGACTTCGCCTGGGCCTTACTTATAGCCTGCCTATTTGACGTTGTGGGGTAATTACAGACACCTAAGGTAAGAGGTTAATCGAATGAGAAACATCTGTTTACCCTGTGCACAACCATTGGTGACGGTGCCCTCAATTATATATTTTCAAAATATTCCCTTTAACTTTATTGCCATTACAAAGTTTCAGTGGGTAAAGGTTTCGTGGAAACGTATTTGGTGCCCCAAACCTGAAATTAGTGAGATGATATATCGTCGGTTTACTGCCAAAAGTGACAAAGTCAAAATGAGATAAAAATATAAAAATGCCAAGGCAGATCGAATTAGTGCAATTTACACGTAGTCGTTTAAAAGTGGTAAATTGGAGTATGCAATTCACTTTCCACTTAGGTTCCTCGACATCAGCTCACATATATCATCTCACTAATCTCAAGGTTGGGGCACCAAATACGTTTCCGCGAAACTTTTTCCCACCAAAACTTTCTAATGGCATTAAACTTTAAGTGAATATTTTGAAAATATGTAATTGAGGGCACCGTCATCAAGGGTTGTGCACAGGGCACGGCCGTAGAAAAACAGGTCTGAACACTCGCCTGGAAACTTGGTCCCCTCGTTGTTTGGCTGCAGTTCACCAAGTCACCGATAATGCTGTACATTTTTGGCGGTGTAATCCGGGCGGTCGGGCCCAAACTCCGCCCACTTCCCTCCCACTAAGATAAACAATTTATCAAAACTTATTTTTTTATCAATTTACGAAATACTTCCTTCGTTCACAATTTTAAAGCATGGATCCAGCAATCCCTATTTACTTTATAATGTTAACCACGGGAAAAAGTGGGCGGAGTTTGAATTCGACCGCCCTGACTGCAGCGCCAAAGATGCGCTGTTGTGCGGTAACTTGGTGAACTGCAGCCAAACAACGAGGGGGTCAAGCAAAATACATTGTTAGATAGGCGAGTGTCTAGACCTGTACTTCTACGACCGTGGCACAGGGTAAATCAAACGTTTTTTATTCGATTAACCACTTACCTTTAGGTGTCTGTAATTACCCCATAACGTAAAATTTGCAGAGCTTTAAATAAGGCCTAGGCGAAGTCGCTGTTAGTGGCAGGCACAAACTTAAGACTTCGTTTCGCGTGGACAGCTATAGCTACTTATCCTTCTGCAGAGTTAGTTCAACTAGCCGCTTGGACATTCTAACACTTGATGACTGAAGTACCAATTTTGTGTACAAAGAGGTTTTTCAGTTAAAGTAAAATTATCAGTTACGAACAATACTCGCGAGCAAAGTCGCGGGGGACTGCTAGTATATATATATATATAAAGTTATTTAATACACAAAACATTAACTGCACTTGAAATGTGTTGCAGCTAGTTGCGATTATTAACATTTTTTTACGAAAGTAATCTACTGTATGTTAAATTTGTGTGTGTAGTGTGTGTGTACACACACACACATAAAGAACACATCAAGCGCGTCAACTACTTCAGAACCAAAACGGAAAGTGAAAGAAAGACCTGTCGTAGATTTTCCACAAAAAGGAAAACGTGAGGTTCGACTCTCCTTCAAAAGAAGAAAACCAGGACCATAGAAGGAAAAAAACAATGAAAATTAAGGCGGTCCACTCAGTGCTCCATCAATTTCTATAGGCTTACCCGCATCGCTGTTCTGTTCTGGGAATGAGGTACTGGGAACGGCAGGAAACTGTTATCTATAAACGACACGTTCTTCTCAGTCCTGTCGATATAATCACTAATTTTTGGTGGAAATTATTTTACACCAACTCCTATTTATGCCTTACGTGCACATCTGGAGCTCTTATTATTTATATTATTATTATTATTATTATTATTATTATTATTGGCCAAATATATTTGCGCAGTGGTTCCGGTAATTTAAGTGTATCTATGAGAATAATGTTACTGCGACACCACACGTCTCTGATTTATATGTCGGACACATGAAACACCCTATCACTGACTATGAAGAAGAGCTGCAGATGTGCACTTAAGGCATTGGAATAAATTGGTGCAAAATATTTTTCGCAAAAAAAAAAACAGGGGATCTACCACTCGAATGGTTTTAAAGAGGAAAATAGTTAAAATAGATTTTTAAAAAAGTATTTTTTGCGTTTTGTCACCAAGTCTCCATTAAGTAACGGAGGAAAGTACATCTTGGTATGTATAACTCAAGCCTTTGAATCTCGACACGTGCAATGATATCCCACTCTTCCCTATCTAATTTACCAATGTGCTTTTGGACTATAATGAGTGCGGACGGATCCTAGAAGCACGCAGGTTCTAAGGGCTACACTTGCACGCTCACCACATGCCTCACCGCCCCTAAGCGCCAGGAGGTCTGACGTCTGCATCCCCATAGAGAAATATTCTTAAGAGGCCTATGTACCGGATGTAATTTTTCGCGTTTGATGCGCGGAGACGGGGGAGCGATAATGTTCAGACTGCCATACTCGACAGTAGCCGCTTCGCGTCTATTCGCTTGCAGTGTTTTACATTCACTCTTTTTTTTTTCTGTGGGCCTTCAAGCGGCGATCCTACAAATTTATTTGAGGAAAGTTTGTAGTAGTGAAGTACAGTATGATGAATGATGAATCCTTGCGGTATTATTGGAGTTATAACAATCTTGATAAAAAAAAAGTTATTACTCCCTCCCCCTTCCCATTTTGATGGGCCCCAAATTTTCATTTCTAACAGGCGTCCTGCATTTTTAAAATTATAGAAGCATAGTTTGAACAGTGTGTTCTCTTTGCAGATAAACATAATGGGAATACGTTGAACGGTATCGCGCATGAAGTAAGAAAAGCGGCACGCTACAACGACGTTCATCGGCAAGCCCATGCATGCCTCTAGTGTACACCAGAGGGCACATCACTGTTGCTCAACAGCACGACTGGCGTGCATGCAGGTCTACACAAGGTGCTGACACCACACCTTGTCTCACCTCGCTACAACACAAACAGCGAACATGTTGGTACACGGTAAGTAGGCCGATACGTCTTACACGTCTCGTCGACAACGAGGTCGTTACAGAAGGAACCGATAGCTCGTCTAACCTTGGCTGTTCAAGTGCGTTGTAGTAGGTTATATATATATATATATATATATATATATATATATATATATATATATATATATATATATATATATATATATATATATATATATATATATATATATATATATATATATATATATATATATATATATATATATATATATATATAT